>SJYX01019863.1:101690-115505 GCA_006410675.1 Oreotragus oreotragus | reverse complement strand
TCTCCTGTACAATGTCACGAACCTCCATCCATAGTTTATCAGGCACTCTATCAGATCTAGTCCCTTAAATCTATTTCTTACTTCCACTGCATAATCATAAGGGATTTGATTTAGGTCATACCTGAATAGTATTTAAACCTCATCTTTACCACATTCTAGCAGTGTGACATTGGGCAAGTCATGTCCCCTCTCTGAGCCTTTCTGTGAAATGAAGCTAAGATCTAGTCAGTGAAATGACTGTAGAGCTGGAAAGAGAGAACACGCAGTTGACAACCGCAAGGTTATTGTTATTGATTAATCTCTGCTTGAATACTTCTAGCACTGAGGAACTCACTGTCTTGCCAGAGCTGAAGCATCACCTACTGATCCACCAGGAGTGACTGCTATGCTCAGCCCCTTCTGGCCCCCATTGTAGACAGTGTCCCTTTTCAACAGCTCAGGACACCCTTAAGACCCCCAGAGGCTGAGCTCAGGACACCTTGGGAGAGGGGACTGGTGCTGTGACAGGGATGGCCCTTCATCACCTGGCCGACGTGAGACGAGCCGGAGCTGGCTGGAGATCTCCCACAGATTCCACGGTCCCATCACTTCCGAGAGTCATCTTTCTGAGCACCCAAGAGATTCAGCCCACCCAGGGCATACACCTTCATCGCAGCACACAACTCGTTCCAAAACACCTGGGCTTGGGACTTCCCTGGTGGTCCAATGGTTAAGACTCCACCCTGCCAATGCAGGGGATGTGGGTTTAATCTCTGGTCAGGGAACTAAGATCCCACATACACGTGCAGCAAGGCCAAAAGAAAAAGGAAAAGAAACACCTGGGCTTGGTGCATGTAAAAGTCGGCAGCAAAGATGATCACCTCTGCAAGACTGACGTGGAACTCATGACCAGAATTATACAGTAGGCCAGTGGAAAATGAGATTTGATTACAGAAAACTCCATTAGACTACCCATGTAACTGCTCAGGCCCGGCATTGCTAAAGTAAAGTTCGCCTAGGCTGAACTCAGGAGAAAACTTGCCTGTCATTATTTTGGAGTCCAGACTCTTGGTGGTTATGACATTTGCTCACACAAACATTCTCCATAACAGCTAGCTGAGGTGGGCTGGAGGGAAACAGGGAAAATAAAATAGATTGAAATCAGTCAACAAAAAACGAGCTGGGATTTAAGTGTTTGAGCCTTGGAGCAGCTTGCCCACACCCTAGGTGTAAACTTCTTGGTGCCCCTGTAAATTGGGGTGAGGAAAAGTGCCTCATGGGTTCAGTCTGTACATATTAATGAGATGCTAGAGCTAGTAAAGTAATGTTCAAAATTCTCCAAGCCAGGCTTCAGCAATACGTGAACCGTGAACTTTCTAATGTTCAAGCTGGTTTTAGAAAAGGCAGAGGAACCTGAGATCAAATTGCCAACATCCGCTGGATCATGGAAAAAGCAAGAGAGTTCCAGAAAGACATCTATTTCTGCTTTATTGACTATGCCAAAGCCTTTGACTGTGTGGATCACAATAAACTGTGGAAAATTCTGAAAGAGATGGGAACACCAGACCACCTAACCCGCCTCTTGAGAAATCTATATGCAGGCCAGGAAGCAACAGTTAGAACTGGACATGGAACAACAGACTGGTTCCAATTAGGAAAAGGAGTACTTCAAGACTGTATATTGTCACCCTACTTATTTAACTGCTATGCAGAGTACATCATGAGAAACACTGGACTGGAAGAAGCACAAGCTGGAATCAAGATTGCCAGGAGAAATATCAATCACCTCAGATATGCAGATGACACCACCCGTATGGCAGAAAGTGAAGAGGAACTAAAAAGCCTCTTGATGAAAGTAAGAGAAGAGTGAAAAAGTTGGCTTAAAGCTCACCATTCAGAAAATGAAGATCATGGCATCCAGTCCCGTCACTTCATGGGAAATAGATGGGGAAACAGTGGAAACAGTCTCAGACTTTATTTTTTTGGGCTCCAAAATCACTGCAGATGGTGACTGCAGCCATGAAATTAAAAGACGCTTACTCCTTGGAAGAAAAGTTATGACCAATCTAGATAGCATATTCAAAAGCAGAGACATTACTTTGCCGACTAAGGTCCGTCTAGTCAAGGGGCTATGGTTTTTCCTGTGGTCATGTATGGATGTGAAAGTTGGACTGTGAAGAAGGCTGAGCGCTGATGAATTGATGCTTTTGAACTGTGGTATTGGAGAAGACTCTTGAGAGTCCTTTGGACTGCAAGGAGATCCAACCAGTCTATTCTGAAGGAGATCAGTCCTGAGATTTCTTTGGAAGGAATGATGCTAAAGCTGAAACTCCAGTACTTTGGCCATCTCATGCAAAGAGTTGACTCACTGGAGAAGACTCTGATGCTGGGAGGGATTGGGGGCAGGAGGAGAAGGGGACGACCGAGAATGGATGGCTGGATGGCGTCACTGACTCGATGGACGCGAGTCTGAGTGAACTCCGGGAGTTGGTGATGGACAGGGAGGCCTGGCGTGCTGCGATTCATGGGACTGCAAAGAGTCGGACACGACCTGAGTGACTGAACTGAACTGAACTGAGACATAGAGTACTAAACCCAGGACCTGGCACAAAGAAACTACTTGCTAACAGGTACTTGATAGCTGATAGCAGTGGGTGTGGCAGGGCTCGGGAGAAACTCCAAGAGTGTCACTAGACCCCAGTGGTCTTTCTTGTACCAGACCCCAAAACACCTCGTCCTTTGCTAGAACTGGTCATATCAGAGCATTTTGCTCTGTCCCTAAAACAAACTATAAAATGACATCAGTTCTTGAAACACACCTGTAATAAACTGTAATTAACTGTTTCTTTGGAATAGATGAGGAAGGATGCAGTGAACAATTTGGACTAGGAAACCACCCCTCTTGCCCATGTAAAGATTTACAACCTTATTCTGTAAGAGGCCCAATCATGTACATATATGTGCATGAATACAAAAACACATGAAGCACCTTGGACTAGCAAGCCTGTCCTGATGGACCTGTGTCTCTTCCCAAATCCCCCCCAGGAGGTATAGAAAGGGAGCCTAGATTCCTGGGGACTTACACAGGAAGGAGCTGCTACTTGGAGGGAGCAGGTGGGCCAGCTGACCCACTGTGTCACCATGGACAGCGCTTTGACTTCACTGGTTTATAAAGAGATACCGTTTTTACCTGCTCCCATATCAATTAACTTTGGAAACGAAGCCTGTGTTAAACCCCAAATTTCCCTCTTTCCAAATGTAACACAATCAAATCAATTAAATAACTGTTAGTAGCTCAGTCGTGTCTGACTCTGCGATCTCATGGACTGTAGTCTGCCAGGCTCCTCTGTCCATAAGATTCTCCAGGTAAGAATACTGGAGTGGGTTGCCATTTCCTTCTCCAAGGAGAGGGGGGAAAAAAATAGTATATATATATATATATATATCCCTCTATTTAGTCCTGAGCTGTCTATTATGGTAGCCACTAACCCTATGTGGCTATTTAAACTGAAATTTAAATAACTAAAAATAAAATTCAAAATTCAGTTCCTCTAGCCACATGTGACTAACGGCTCCATATTAAGCAGCACAGATATAGAATATTTCTGTCCCTGCAGAACGTTCTGTTAGACAACACTGATCTGCTGTGGATTAAAATGTGTCGTGTTCTCCCCTCCCCACACGTTGAAACATTAATCCCCAATGTGTTGTTGCTTGGAGATGGAGCCTGAGCAGGTAATTAGGTTTAGATGATGGTTGGATGGCATCACTGACTCAATGGACGTGAGTCTGAGTAGACTGCAGGAGTTGGTGATGGACAGGGAGGCATGGAGAGCTGCATCCACGGGGCTGCAAAGAGTCGGACACGACTGAGAGACTAAATGACAATGATAACAAGAGGGAAACACAGCAGAGTGCTCTCTCCCTCCCTCCCTTTCTCTGTCACGTAAGGACACAACAAGAAGGCAGCCGATTGCAAGCCAGGAGGAGAACTCTCACCAGGAACCAAACTGGCCAGCACCTTGAACTTGGACTTCCCTGCCTCCAGAACTGCAAGAAACAAATGCCTGTTGCTTAAACCACCCAGTCTGTGGTGCTTTGTTACAGCAGCCTGAGCAGACCAATACAGAAAAGAAGCATAAATGGGTCCTGTCCAGCTTTTTTTTACTCATGTGAACTGGACTTTTCACCTTGAAACTGGTTTTGGAAAGAGACTCTTCCTATGGGAGTATAAAACGTGACTTCCAGCAGGTTGCCAGCTGCCGCTTCTGGGAAAGGGCTGATGTTGCCCCTGTGTTTATTTTTGCAATGAGTGTCTGCAATGGCCACAGTTCTCCTCCTCCCTAAGGGTTTCCAAATTGCATTTTCTTCTAGATAATAATGAGCAAACTGATAAATATCAGCCCTGGACCTGAGAAGGAAAGGGGGCGATTTCATCCCATGTCTAAATCCATGCTGCCATCTAGTGGATCTCGCCCCCCCCTCACCCCGCCACCAAGAGAGAAACAAGGATTTTGTGCTGTTGACCAGAAACTTCGATTTGCCTGGCAAACCCTAGGAAGGTGAGCATCAGCTGTGTGTCAGGGCGTGAGCTGAGCAGTTTATACATTCTCTCAGTTAATTCGAAGCCCCAGGCAGAGGAAGTACCATGCATTTCTCAGGTGAGGAAAAGGGCTCAGAGAAGTGAAGAACCTACTTCATTGGAAGAACCATGGAATGGATAAATGGATGAACAAACCGTGAAAGGCGTGCAGGTTTAGTTTACGTGCACCGTTTACAGTTATAGAATGTGGGCACTGCATTCAGACAGACACAGGGGTGAGATGAGTAATCCTGGGGGCGCTGGGGAATGATGGCTGGAGCAGCTAACGTTTAGTCCTGCTTCTGCAGAAGTCCTCCGCCGGGCTCCAGTAGAATATCACCTGATTATAGGGCCTTCGCTGCTCTGTCTCTCCTCTCCCCTGACTTGTGACGTGAGCCCAGAGCCAGCTGGTGAGCCGCTCCCATTCTTCCTTCAGGAACTGGAACTAGCAAAGGGTTCCTGTGAGAGGGAACCCAACGTGACTCTCTAGGGGGAGCCTGAACTGAGCCGACAGTCTAGGGAGAAAGGCAGGAGGTGTGCAGGTGTGTGGAGTGAGAGGAAGAGAGGGGGTCCAGCTGCCTGGGCTCCTTGTGGCTTCCAGGCCCTGGTGCCAATGGGCCTGAGGCCCATGAGGGGACATATGTTGTATCTAAAAATGCTCCTCTGTTCCAAGGGCCTCTGATGGGGCAGCAATCTCAGGACTCTGACCACCCCACCCCAACAGGGACAGAAACAGACAAGCCAATCACATTTGCTCTCCAAGGAACAAATGTGATTGGAGAGAACAAATGTGGTTGGAGCCAAACGTCCAGTGGCAGCGCCACATTCTTTCCTCCTAAAGCCCTAGACGCCCCCCTTTGTTTCTTTCTCTTGCGTTAGTTTCTACTGTTTGTAACCACCAACCCTACCATCATCCCCTCTTGTTATTTAAGTGAGCTGCTTTGAGTGGCCTCTTTCCCCCACCAACAAGAAGAGCCCCTAGAACATGTGACCTTCCAGCTTGGTGTCATGGATGCATTTTCTGGATTCCTCTCTAGTCACTTTGCCTCTGGTCGCTGAACTTGGATTTGCTGATGCTCGGCTGTGGACGGGATGGAAGCCTTCTCTCTTTGGGGCACCACCTACGGAGGGGCCGAGTCCTTGACCTCATCTGAAGTGGCAGATGTGATGCTGCCTGGGAGAGACATGGTTGACCCTCACTAGGAAAGAATCACCCTCTTCCCCAAATTGCCCCCCAGCCCTACTCACCCCCATCACTTTTGTAGAGCCCTGTAGATTCAGGGCTCAGCAGTGAGAGATGAGTCCCAAATAGGATGGAAAGCTATGACTATGGTGATTATGACTCTCATCTGAGAAAAATTTCCCCTCTATCATCTTGACTGTTTTCTCCCACCCATGAGAATATGTCTCCATCTACCAGATGATGAGACAGGCTCAGAGAGGTTGAGTAACATTCCCAAGGTCACATATCTGGGTGGTGACAGGCTCAAGATGTCATTGAAAGGAAAAGGTCAGTGTGCATGAGGCACCAGTACAGCCTTCACCTCCAGTGAGAGGGAAACTTTAACGCAGTGATGACGTCTGTCTTTCTCCTGCTCCCCAAGAAACCAGGCCCCTGCAGGAACTGGATCCTGCCTGAATCCTTTGGCCATAGCGTAGGGCACAGGTTATTTGGTTGAGGGGGTGGGAGGTTTCCCATCACACTTGAAATCTCTGCTTCTCTCAGGACTAACGATCTGTTGATGGAGCAATCATGATGCAAATATTTGGTTTCACCATTTATCAGATTTGCTGTTTCATTTAGCTCAAACGAGTACCGCTGGAGAGGATGAACGTCAGTCCCCCACCCATGGGCTGTTTCCTCTGTTCACCCTCTACGCTGATGCCCTGAGAGTACAAGCTGCTAATCTGATTGGCTGAGGTCCAGGACATTCCCTGGGCCTTGCATCATCAGTGGTTGAGACTCCATGCTTCCACTGCAAGGGGCACAGGTTGGATCCCTGGTTCAGGGGAACTAAGATCCTGCAAGTCCAGTGGCAAAAAAAAAAAAAAAAGCCTGCCTTCATGAGCAGATATCATTAGGCCCTTCTTTCCTACCTCTTCCAGGTGGGTAACTAAGTGGGCAGACAAACCAGAAGCAGCAGGGAGCTTCAGTCGTACCTTCAGCCCAACTTTGAATGTTCCAAAGCAGCTTTCCTTCTAGCTCAGCTATCAGTGATTTTTCCTGTTTATCTGTCGATGTGTTGAGGCAACTGAGGCAATTAGTGACTTTTAATAAGCAAGTATGTGTTGAAGTGAAGTCACTCAGTCATGTCTGATTTTTTGTGACCCCATGGACTGTAGCCTACCAGGCTCCTCAGTCCATGGGATTTTCCAGGCAAGAGTCCTGGAGTAGGGTGCCATTTCCTTCTCCAGGGGATCTTCCTGACCCAGGGATCAAACCCGGGTCTCCCGCGTTGTAGGCAGGCGCTTTACCATCTGAGCTATCAGGGATGTGTTAGTAAATGTTTAACAACCAACTTTTTATGGAGGTTGGAAAGGGTAGAGAGGACAAGAACAATCTGGATTTGTACATTTGCCAATTTCCATAGTGTAAATACTCTCACTGTGGCCAGTTTCAAAACATCAACACGGACATTACTCAGAAGGAATGTAACATTAGTACACTGTTATACAGTATTTCCACCATACAGACACAAGAGCCATAAATAACTTTAAGAGCATGGGTAATTGTAAAATGGAGCAAATAACTAGGGAGTGCTGAACTTTGAATATTTATTATCTTCATTTTAAATATTGTTTAATTGTAAGTTGATACAAGTTAATTTTTAACAAGGGCTGTATTTAACAACCGGCTTACAAAATTCCTCAAAATTTAACCATTGGCTTTCATGAGCTTTTCCAGCTGGCTCCAGCATGCCACTGCATTTATCTATTATTCCGTGCCAATGGTGTTTGCTTCACCTGGACCCTTATCTTGTTTTCAATTGCCAAGCATCCTTCTCTTTGGTATACAGCCTCTTCCATTCCATTCTGTTCAGGACAGACTGAGAATCACAGGACCTGCCTCCTCCACCATCCTGATAACAGGACCTGTGACCAGAGCCATGGGATGAAGGGACAAGTGATGGGGCTGAGTGTGGGCATTCCTGGGACCTTGACTGTGATACCATAAGACTGTCAACTCATTCTCAACATTGGGAGACAACTCAGCCCACTCCCAAACTATGTCCTCCCCGTACTGAACCTGATATTTCCTTCTGGGGACTCACTAGGGCTTCCCCTATGTCTGTGCTATGTATGCTGTAGGAAGGCCTGGGAGAACCTTGACAAGCCTGACTTCCAGTCCTCACTCTGCCATTCCCTAGCCCTGTGCCCAGGGGTGGAGGAGGGTGTAAGTCACTACATCTTTCGGAGTCTCTGTGCCCTCATTTGTAAAGCATGCCAAGAGTGGTTCCTATATCACAAGGTGCTGGTAAGAATTCTTATTTTGTGTCATGCCACGGGGTTTTCCGGACCTTAGTTCCCTCTCCAAGGATTGGACCCATGCCCTGTGTGGTGAAAGCATGGAGTCCCAGTACTACTAGGAAGTAGACTGTTCATGTTAGCTGCCTCCCTCTGTGCCCAGGATGCACTTAATCGGTGGCCAGTTTTATGAGTCTGGATGGATGGGGGTGGGGGGGCAATGGATGCTCTGGGGAAGAAATGGGAAGTGGGCCCCCGGGCAGCTCTGCCCTCCTTGAGCTTGCTGCTGAGTTTTCCTGACTCTCATTAAGAGTCTCTAGCTCCCCTCACTGGACTTGCCAGCCTGAAGTTTTCTAGAACAAGGGAGCTTCTCTTGCATCAACCAACCTGGGGTAATGGGAATCTAGCTTCCTCCTAGTGAGGGGAGACAGGATCTGGAATGCCCAGGATGGGAGGACTCCCAGGAGTTGTGAATTCTGGGATTGTGAATTGCCACAGCTGTGAATTCTGGGGGACTGTCCAGACTTTGCTCACCCTATACTTGGTTTTGGAAACACTGAAATTCGTTGCTAAGGTTTAGAACCTGGGGGCTTTGGCCTGACATTGGGCCCACACTCCTGGCTGTGGGCAGCAGTGGCTTAAATGCCCCTGCAGTCAGGCAGCAGCTCTGTGACTGGCCAGCCTCTGCCTGGCTCTCGGTACCCATGCCCAGAGTATCCAGCTGGGCCTCACAGACATGCACATTTGCGTCCTCAAGCTGGTGGTCGCTGCACAAACTCTGGGCCAAGTGTATGTAGCCTCTGGGGCTCCACCACCCCATCATCATCAGGTGATAACCTCCTGCTATTAAGGATAAACCATCTCTGCTTCCATCCAAAGCCAATCTATTGAAAACCCTGGGCTTCCCTGGTGGCTCAGTGGTAAAGAATCCACCTGCAATATGGGACACCTGGCTTCAATCCCTGGGTTGGGAAGATCCCCTGGAGGAGGGCAAGACAACTCATTCTAGTACTTTGGCCTGGAGAAGCCCCATGGACAGAGGAGCCTGGTGGGCTACAGTCCATGGGGTCGCAAAGAGTCAGACATGACTGAGCAACTAAGCACGTTAAGAATAAACCATTTCTGCTTCCATCCAAAGCCAATGCTTCTACTATAAACTAGACCTGACCCCTCTCATCCACTCAAGGACACCATTCCAGCAATTCCTCCTCTCTCTGAAGCCATAGGTTAAATCCATTTCACCTTTCTTCACTAATCAAGTTTGTTTTAAGACTTGCATGTCCTCCCAGATGCATGAAGCCTAAACAGTAGGATATTAGCCTGAGTTACTGCCCAGAAACTTGGAGGCTAATTCGATCTGAATGGGTTAAGATAGGATAGGACGACTGACCCTCTAACTGGGACTGCACCAGGTCCACTCAAGAACTTTTTGACCTCAGAGGGCTCAAACCTCCATGCTCAGAACGTGCAGAGGTGCGTAGGCGAGTTATGTCTGCACAGGAGGACAATTCCTGAATCTTTTCCCAGTCACATCCCCACATTCCCCACGCCTCCAGCTGACCTGAATCATCTTTATTCGTAATCCCATAAATACCCTAGCCCCTTGCCTTTTGGGGGCAGACTTATGACTTGTTCTTTCAGCTTCTCCTCTAGTTGTCTCACAAATAAGACCTCTTTTTGCTACAAACACTGGTGTCTCAACATTTGGCTTGCTGTGCGTCAGGCAGAGACCTCTTCTACTTTGTCAGTTTTTCTCCCTCTACGGGGTCATTCTCTATCAGACAAATGCATGGTCATTTCTCCTTTCTTAAAACACTCTTATCTTGACCCTGCCTGCCCTGCCAATTGTTTCTATCTCAGCTCTTGTTGCTAAGTCACTTCAGTCATGTCTGACTCTGTGTGACCGCATAGACGGCAGCCCACCAGGCTCCCCCATCCCTGGGATTCTCCAGGCAAGAACACTGGAGTGGGGTGCCATTTCCTTCTCCAATGCATGAAAGTGAAAAGTGAAAGGGAAGTCGCTCAGTCGTGTCCAACTCTTCACGACCCCATGGACTTTAGCCCACCAGGCTCCTCCGTCCTTGGGATTTTCCGGGCAAGAGTACTGGAGTGGGGTGCCATCGCCTTCTCGGATCTCAGCTCTATCTGAAGCTGAACTTCCTATAAAGGCATCTACTTCCTGTCTCTAATTCCTCTCCTCCCATTCTCAAACAACTGCAGTTGGGCATCAACCCCTTTTGCTCAACCAAAACTGCAAAATCACCAATACGAAATCGTGCTAAATCCTCAGCATGTTGCAAATGCTCGGGCTCCTCTTGACCCATCAACGCTATTTGTCAGAGTCCCTCCCCTTCTCCCTCCTACTTCACATGTCTTTGAAGACACCTGGCTTACCAGCTGTTGTTGTTTAGCAGATAAGTGGCATCCAACTCTTTTGCGACCCCATGGACTATATAGCCTGCCAAGCTCCTCTGTCCATGGGATTCTCAAGGCAAGAATACTGGGGTGGGTTGCCATTTCCTTCTCTGGGGGATCTTCCCGACCCAGGAATCAAACCCATGTCCCCTGCATTGGCAGGTAGGCTCTTTACCTCTGAGCGACCACGGAAGCCTGGCTCAGCAGCTACTCTTTTCCATTCTCCTCTGAAGCCCAAACTTCACAGATTCTTCAGCTATGATCTAGGCTGCTGGCATAGTGAAGGCACAAGGGGGTCGAGAAGCTAAGCACCCAAACGTTATACTTAATGGAAGATTTAGGTTTTGTTTTTTAGGCTCCACTGTGTGGCATGCAGGATCTTAGTTCCCCAACCAGGGATCAAACCCATCTCCTCTGCACTGGGAGCGTGGACTCTTAACCACCAGGGAAGTCCCTGGAAGATTTGTTCTAGATCAAAGACTTGTTCTATCAACTACGTTATCCTTCATGTGCTTGTGCCACTAGGTCCTCGCTCCTCCTCGCCACAGAGGCAGTACCTGGCAGCAGGGGACCCAGCAAGGGGGAATACTGCACCATTGCTTCTCAGGCAGATGCATTAATTCCAACAACCTCCTAACCGTTTTCTCTTCATCCTTGCTTACTCTGTTCTCAACATAGCACAAATCAGAACCTGTTACCCATCAGCTCAAAACTCTACTTTCCATCCCACTCAGAGTAAAATCCCTGGGTCCTTACCATGTTTGTGAGGTCCCATGCGAATGGACCCTCTCTGCACTCATCCCTTCCTCCCTCCCCTTCCTCCTGCTCCAGCCGTCTACACTCTCTTGCTGACCCTCAAATCTCCCAGCGTGCTCCCACCTTCAGCCTTCGCACCTGCCCTTCACCCTGAAATGCTCCCCTGGGGTGTCTCCTGGCTATTGCCTTCAGTCTCCATCAAACACTGTTTACAGGTTCTCTCTTCAAGAAAACCCTGCTTTCCTCCCACCCTCTGACCATCCTCATCCCTACTTTTTGTTTTCCCCTTCGCCTGTCATCCTCTGATACCATATTCTGATTTACTAATAATATTTGCTGTCTGTATCCCCACCCCCAATCCCAAGAGTCTAGGAAGATGCCTAACACATAATAAGCACTCAAATACTTGACTATGTGAATGTCTAGGAAGGACTGTGCCTTTCATCAGATTAGCAAAGAGTTTTGTGCTCCAAAAAGCATTTAAAAATTATAAAACATTTCTAAGGACTAAAGCTGTTTGAAACCAAACTAACCCCTTGTTCCAGTCCTCAAAGAGCCTTTCTGAATAGGGACATGGCAACAGAACCAAATATATGTTGCCCTTGGCTTTTTCCAATCCCCCTGACTTGACAGTGTTGGGGATCCCCTCCTCCCCTGGTCTTGGAAGCCCCTGAATGCTGGCTGGGCAGCAGCCTCCAGCCCCCACGAGAGCACTCCCCCAAGCAGTGGCACAGACAGAGAGACCATGAGATTTACCATGCAAGTGGGCACTGTATGTGGAGTACGTGCTGGGAGCAACGAGAACAGCAGTAAATACAGAACAGAAAATAACGATCTTTGAAATGACAACAAACGGGACACATTATCTAAGCACTAACGCCTAAGGAGGCGGCTGCCAGCTCCTGGTGGGCGGCTCCTCAGGAGAGAGAGGCCGACTTCTTTCCCGGCTGCCTGGTCTTCAGGCCTTGTAACTTTTCATCTTTCAGCGCCTTCAAGAATTTATCTGCAGAAGACCAAAACAAACTTAGATGTAGGAGAGAGAAGGGCTTTTTCCTAACACTTCCAAAGCTAGCTTTGGGGAAGCAATCGTGTGCTTCCCCACATGAGTCCCAAACCTATTCAGACCCAAGATGGGTGAGGGCAGGGGGAAACCCCTAAGAGCCAAAACGCATACAAGTGGAGAAATGTGTGGCTGAGAAATCCAGGACTTGGAAAGTCCAAGTATTCTAGGAGTTTTCTTCTTGAGGCAGTGGGGAAGGGGACATCAGAGAGTGCCTGACGAATTGGGGGACCGTTCCCATAGCCACATGTACCTAAACATGTAGTTTACTTCACGATGGTGGGGATGGTCTTTCTAGACCCATCTGCCCTCCTCCTGTGGTCAAGTGCTAGCTAGCCTTAGCCAGACCAGGTGTTGGCAAAGACAAAGGCTGTTGAACAGCCTATGGCTCCTGAATATTCCACAGTGCAATCTGGTCCTTCTGGGAGTAAAACTGGATTTAACAGCTTCACTCTGGAACAGGGAGGACTCAGTTTGCACACTAGAGGAATCCTGCCCACATCAGCACACTTGGTCTGCCCTGGTCTAAGACTTTAGACCTAAGATCAGATGGCAGAGGCCAGGACCCTGGTGAGAGGGCAGCCAGAGACATCACAGGAGGTGACCTTCCAGCATTGAGAAATGGATGATCCCAAAGCCCCTCGGTGATCGTCCTCAGCCTTCTAGGTCTTGCACCTCTCCCTAGAGATCAAATGACCCTCACCTACTTCCCCTCCTTCCACTGAGAAGCCCAAGTTAAGATAAACACTGAGCCAGGTCTCTAGAAACAGGGGTTGTCTGTGGGGGTGGACTCCCAGGGTGGCTGTACTACTGTGAAGGAGGCTTAAAGTTCAACCTGGGGGTTGTGATGGACCGAGTTCCAGGTTTAGAGCTCAGAGTTCAAAGTAACAAAAAGGCTCAGGGCGGCGGGAGGTTGGAACTTGGGGCCAGATTTACGGTGGAGGAAGAAATTGGTTGAAGTCCAGAATGAAGTGTCTGGATTCCGGGGTGGGGGGAGGTACTGGTTTGGGATCCGGGGTTCCTGGGAACTGGAGTCTGAGTCTAAAGGCCACACTGCGGGTGAGGGGCTCAGGGGGCACGGAGCCAAGGAGGGAGCCGAGGCAGGCTACGGCGCCGAGGTCACGCACAGCGCTGGGGGTCGAAGCCGTCCCCAGTTATGGTGAGCAGCTCCAGCTCCTTAATCCGGATCTCCAGCTCGCACAGCTCCTCGGGGTGGGAGGCAGAGGCTAGCCGGGAGGTCGTGGGGCCAGGAGCCAGCGGGGAGGCCGCCGCCTCAGGCCCCGTTGGGGGAGAGTAGAAGAAGCGCAGAGGCTCGTAGGGGATGGAAGCCAGGCCGGAGGGCCAGGGCGGGGGACACGGGCGCTCACTAGGGGGGCCCAGGCCGGGCGGCGGCGGGGGCGCTGAGGCCGAGGGCGCCTGGGGCAGTGACAGCGGCCCCGCCGCCGGCGCCCCTCCCGCCTTCAGCGGCACGAAGAGCTTTTTCCAGATGTTGAAGTCGCTGAGCGGGGACGAGGAGATGCCGCGGTCGTAGAGAGACGGGAAGTAGAGGGGCGGAGCC
>SJYX01019863.1:49773-96553 GCA_006410675.1 Oreotragus oreotragus | reverse complement strand
TTGAGAAAAAGCTGACACAGGAGTTACTCTGTCCTCTCCTTTCCTGTTTAAAAGCAGGGCATAAATTTCCCCTTTTAAAGGTTACAGAATTTCCTTTGTAATGACAAAATAAATTTCCCTTTGTGGAGGTGTCTCCAACCCCCTCTCCCACGCCAGAATAAGGAGACAGCTCATCACTGGAAATGGCCCTAACTTGAGTCTGCATAACAGAGCCTTTTATTGGATTGGCCAAAAAGTTCGTTTGGGTTTTTCTGTAAGATCTTACTAAAAAACTTGAATCAACTTTTTGTCCAATCCAATATATACCTTCCCACAATTTACCTAGAAATGAAAATTCCTGGAAACCCAAGCGTTTTCCCCTTTGTCTTGTTAATAGTTTATCACCCTTTATTGAAATGGTTTAGGAGCTCTCAAGCCTAAACACTTTGGGTTTTCACTACTGTTGTGTAAGGCCCACATGTGCATACATAATAAATCTTTTCTCCTATTAATCTGTCTTTTGCTGCTTTGATTCTCATGACCCAGCTACTGAACCTAAAGTAGCAGAGGAGGTTTTTTCCTCTACAGAACCGTAGTAATGGTAAGAACCAGGGTCTGAGACTCAGACCTGGGACCAAGCTGTGGATCCACTGTGTATTTGGCTGTGTGGGTGAACCTTTCTGAATCTTAGTTTTTCATTCATACAGTGGGAATAGTAATGGTACCTACTTGCTTGGGTTGGGAAGATTAAATGAGACAATCTAAGTACCTGGGCATAGTACCTATATTAGCTCTTGTTGTTACATGTCGAAGATCCTTTGAATGGAAAGAGACTGCGTTAAGTTTTATTAAATGATGTAATATAATCAGATGTTTTTATGTGTATTTCTCCTTTCAAAGAGAGAAAGCTTCCAGATGTTTTTACTTAGCTCCAAGATAATCTAAAGATTTGACACTGGATGGCTTAATCATAACACCATCGTGTTAGACAATGGGTTTATAAAGAGGTTGTTTCCTGTAACAAGCACACCGCAAGAAAACTCAGGTGCCACAATGAGATAAACCTCAGTTTGGAGGTGACGTCCAAATGGAGCCATAACAAACCATGGTTGTTAAGAAAAACGCCTACAGATTATTTCTGCAAACAAAGGTCCAGGAAATTCAAGTTGCTAAAGAAAAGATAAAGCAGGGTTATGTTCATTTTAAACAGAATCTTTCTCTCCTGGAGTCCAAAGCTGTTGTATAATCTGCCTCTCCCCCCAAATCCCCATTTAGTGCCATTGTATTGGGCTTGAGGGATTCAATTCCTAACACCCCTGTCCCCTGCTTGCATTTGAAACCAAGACACACTTGAGGCCTTTTTTGCTGATGAAGTTCAGTTGGAAGACATGGTTAGAGGTCTAGCAGCCAGCTAGGCTTACTGATACTGCACCTCTCAATTGACCTCACCCACCAGCGCAAGACCCTGTGGGAAAACCACAGGCTTTGTGTGCAGAGAAAGGGCTTTCATGGGCACAGTGAAGAGACTGCCAAGAACCAGCCCGATCCTTTCTCTGAACTCTCTAAGCAGGGCTGTCCTTTCTCCACTCTAGAGGAGAGGGGCCAGGAGTGTCACTCTTCATAAGACATCAAGATGGAGGTTCCTCCTAACACTGATTTAAACTCTATTTACCTAGTTTGCCTCGCTGCAGTTGGAGTTTGTAAAATTTCCATTGCCACATCCCTCTCCAGCCTGGCAGTCCTGGGGTGCTGTCTGCCTTGCTCCCTCAGTTGTGGGACTGCTGAAGACGGTACAGAAGACTTCCCCTGGGAGTACCCTTTCCCTCCATCACTCTAGTTCTGCATCTAGATACACTGCTGGCCAGCACACCTTCTCTAGGGTCTCTGCCTCTTCAGGGGTACATCAGGATTTTCCATGCTTGCCTTGGCTCTGGATGGCTTTTAGGGAAATACAGTGGCTTGGAATATAACAGAGTTGTTATGGAGAGAATGTTTGTGTCCACCCAAATTCTTATGATGGAAAAGGCAATGGCAACCCACTCCAGTACTCTTGCCTGGGGAATCCCAGGGATGGGGGAGCCTGGTGGGCTGCCGTCTATGGGGCTGCACAGAGTCAGACACGAGTAAAGCGACTTAGCAGCAGCAGCAAATTCATATGAAATCCTAACTCCCACTGGGAGGTAGTAGGAAGTGGTTATGTCCTGAAGACACAGCTCTCATACACGGGATGAGTGCCCTGAGAATAAAAGAGCTCTCTTGCCCTTCCACCATGTGAGGACACAGAAGACCACTGCCAGTGAGCCAGGAAGTGGCGTCTCACCAGATACCAAGTACCCTGGAGCTGTTACCTGGGACTTCCCAGCCCCCAGCACTGTGAGATAGAAATGTTTGTTGTTTACGCCACGCAGCCTATGGCATTTTTTACATAGCTGCTTGAAGAGACTGAGACAAGAGTCAATGCTTGAATCAGGACTCTCTGTGACTCTGAGAAAATCATGCTAGCTCCCTGACCCACCGTCTTCTGACCTGTAAAGTGAAGACAGTATCTGCTTGATAAGCAGTACCTGGGACAAATCTCTGGTGCTCAATGAGGTGTGACTGATTAGTTTTCACTTCCACATGGATTCCTTTGTTCATCATGAGGTCCTGGTAAATTGATGAGAAAAATGGATCAGGAGGGGTTCCTCCTTGAAAATCAGACCCCCTCCGTGTTGAGAAGGCTTCCCTGGTGGCTTAGATGGTAAGGAATCTGCCTGCAATGTGGGAGAACTGGGTTCGATCGCTGGGTTCAAAAGATCCCCTGGAGGAGGGCATGGCAACCCACTCCAGTATTCCTGCCTGGAGAATCCCATGGACAGAGGAGCCTGGCAGGCTACAGTCCATGGCGTTGCAAAGAGTCGGACACGACTGGCTAAGCAGCAGCAGCAGCCAGGTTGAAAAGCCCGACATCCTAGAAGCTGATTCCTTGTTGTCCTGCTGAAGACACTGGTAGGGAAACCACAGAATGCATTTCAGGACGTAGTGCTGAAGGTTCTCCCGTCTTTGTGCAGAAATAATTCAGTGAGAGGCAGAGTGATAGATTCAGTTCAGTTCAGTTGCTCAGTCATGTCCAGCTCTTTGCATCCCATGGACTGCAGCACACCAGGCCTCCCTGTCCATCATCAACTCCAGAGTTTATTCAAACTCTTGTCCATTGAGTCAGTGATGCCATCCAACTATCTCATCCTCTGTCGTCCCCTTCTCCTCCTGTCTTCAATCTTTCCCAGCATCAGGGGCTTTTCAAGTGAGTCAGTTCTTCACATCAGGTGGCCAAAGAACCTTCAACATCAGTCCTTCCAATGAATAGTCAGGACTGATTTCCTGTAGGATGGACTGGTTGGATCTCCTTGTAGTCCAAGGGACTCTCAAGAGTCTTTTTAGTTACTGAAACTTCTGAGAAATCCAAGTGGGCAGGAAAGGGAGTGCCACCCTGAGAACTTAGTGGGCTACAGTTCTTTAATCAAAGGAAGAGGCGGGGGCAAAGACCACACTGTTCCTCATTCTTGAGTGGACAGCAAGCGTCCATCAGCTCCTCCTCTACACTGAGCGGGGGAGCTTTCTTATCTCTACATAGTCAAACTGGAACTGTTGTCCTCGTTGTTCAGTTGCTCAGTCGTGTCCAACTCTTTGCGACACCATGGACTGTAGCCTGCCAGGCTCCTCTGTCCGTGGGATGCTCCAGGCATGGAGAATACTGGAAGGGATTGTCAGGCCCTTCTAGGGGATCTTCCCAAACCAGGGATCGAACCCAGGTCTCCTGCATTGCAGGTGGATTCTTTACCATCTGAGCCACCAGGGAAGCCCAATGGCACTACAGAAATGAGAGGCAGGTGGTAACATATACTAAAATATGGCAAATCATGTCAAGTTTCAGTAAAATGTCACCTTTCTCCTATATACGTGTGTGCGTGTATATATATATATATATAATGGTTTTGTTTTTGTTTTTTTTTCCTGTTTTGGCCACATTGGGTCTTCGTTGTGGCATGTAATATCTTTAGTTGCAGCATACGACCTCTTAGTTGTGGCATGTGGGATCTAGTTCCTTGACCAGGGAATGAACCCAGGCCCCCCGCATTGGGAATGCATAGTCTTAGCCACCGGACCACCAAGGAAGCCCCCACCTTTCTTCTATATTTCTGCTCTTAGTACATGCAGAAAAAGCCCCTTCTTGAGAATCATTTACTTGATTTTGATGGGTATGATACAGGTCTTATTCCATCATCATTTTATTGTTTAGGGGCATGTCTCATGCTTCTGAGGCACAGTTTTGTTGCCAAGCAAGTCTGTGTGGTTTTGTTGCTAGGCAAAGCCTGCTTGCTTTCTTTGCTAAGCAAGCTTGCTTTCTTGAGTGATCATTAACTTACTGGAGTCTTCCATGGAGTTAACTATTTAGTCATCTACTTTGACCCTTTACTCTGTCCTTACGGTGTGTGTGTTAGTTGCCCAGTAGTGTCTGACTCTTTGTGACCCCACGGACCCCCCACAAGCCCGCCAGGCTTCTCTATCCATGGAATTTTCCAGGAAAGAATACTGGAGTGGATTGCCATTCCTTTCTCCAAAGGAACTTCCCAACCCAGGGATCAAACCCTGGTCTCCTGCATCACAGGCAAGATTCTTTACCGTTTGAGCTACAGGGAAGTCATCCCTTTGGTAGTAAACATATAAACAGACGCTACTGTGTACCAGGTACTTGTCATCCCTCACTTTATCTAACAACCCCTAGAAGTAGGTGTCATTATCCCCATTTTCCAGATGTGGAAACTGAGGCACACAAGGCTCAGTTACTTACCTGAGATCCTGTGGCTGGTTGGCAGCAGAGCTGGTGTTCCACACAGGCAGGCTGACTCCAGGGCCCACTGCCTCCGACAGCTTCCCAGAAGCTGCCTCAGCCCTCAGGCAAGGCCACTTTCCTGGCATCTGGCTTCCCGTCCTCTTCTTGGCAGGGGGCTGGCTCTAATTGGAAGTTGTTTGTATCACAGTTCAAGGGCCCGGCTATTCTGGGAACCATGGAACAGTCTTTTCTTTATTACTTATTTGAATTAACCATTGTGTTGGTCTGAACCTCGGGGGTGGGGCAGAGGCATTTCCACCTCCCTTCTCAACACCCACTATTTCAAGAAAGTTTCTTAAAACTGCAGCCTAGCCATTTTTCTTGTTTCTCTTGGTTGGATATGTTCCTCTGCATTATAAGTGTTACTACAATTTTTAATAAACCAAACCCTGGGAGGTAGATTGGCTGGCATGGAGAATGCAGGGGCTTGGAAGATGAGACCCAAGTCTGAGTCCCATCAACCAGCATGAACTAGTGGTGAAACCTTGGATGAAATAATTGTCACTAACACTTGCTGTCCACTTCGTGTGTTTTCATGTTACACTGAAGGTTACAGTTGTAGGGTAGGTCGTCAGAACTTTCTGTTCACAAGCAACAGAGGTTGATTTGAGGATTTATACAGAGGGATATGAGATAGCTCATGGAATTAAAAGCTTAAGATTTAGGTTTAGAAGATGCAGAGACCAGGGTAATTTTGGGGGTCCAGGTAAGGGGAAGAAATCAACAGCCTGTTCAGTGTGGCAACTGGGGTGGTAAATGCTATTGGCTGGCTATTCTCAATGACTGTTTTTAACCCTTTCCGTTGCTGCCATTCCCTACAAAGACTGGAAATTCTGCCAGCCCCCTAGGGACAGCCATGAGACACAGATCCAGTCAGACACATACCTGAGAGGTTTCTGAGAAGGGTTTTACTTTCCCAATAAGAGGGACAGAAAGAACTGAAATTCTCCTCATCTTGTCTTCCTGCCTTGAACCCAGATGCAAAGCTGGAACTTCTGCAGTCATTTTATGATCAGGAGGGAAAGACCAAAATTAGCACAAATATCCCAGCCTAGACATCACTGAGCAGCTGAATCAACTGCCGGCGGCTGCCCACCTCCAGGCTGAGTGCCCTGGGCCCCACCGCCCCACTCGGTGAAATGGACAGGGCCTGTAGTTTGCAAACACTCTGGGTTTGGGTACAGACAATACTATGCACGTGCTGTGCCAAGTTGCTTCAGTCCTGTCCGACTCTTTGTGACCCTATGGACTGTAGTTCACCAGGCTCCTCTGTCCATGGGATTCTCCAGGCAGGAATACTGGAGTGTGCTGCCATGCTCTCCTCCGAGGGATCTTCCCGACCCAGGGATAGAACCTGCGTCTTGCATCTCCTGCACTGGCAGGCAGGTTCTGTACCACTAGCACCACCTGAGAAGACCCAGTACAATGCATAGTTACTGAGAAAAATGAACTCATATGCATACAGTGCCCAGACTAGTGCCTGGCACACAGTAAGCCCTCAAATTGTGACCCAATATGCTCCCTGTTCAAAAATGTAGAGCCAGGTCCCATTTATCTACCCTAGTAGGGTTTATGCATTATGCTGAGTTCTGGTCACAGCACTGTAACAAGCCAACAGTGCTCACACACAGGGTCAGCACGCTGGGGCCGACTAATTTGTATATGACCCATAACAGCAAGGGTGGGAAGGGCAGCAGCCCCAGGGGAGCTGATCACGGAAAGGAAGCTCCCTGCTCCAGTCAGTCTTCTCCAGGGGGTCTTCCTGAACCAGGGATCGAACCCAGGTCTCCTGCATTGCAGACAGATTCTTTACCATCTGAGCCACAAGGGAAGCCCCCAGTGCAGTTATCACCACCCAATAATGAACCCAAGACTCTCCAACTCATCTGGCCTTTGTAGTACTGCCTGTTGGCAAGGGGTGGGGTGCTGCAACACTAGCACCTGGGAACTCGGTTCCATGAACAGGGATGGAACCTGCACTGAAAGTGCAGTCTTAACCACTGGACTGCCAGGAAGTCCCTGTATTCTCGCCTCTGGGTCCAGACATCCAACCCTTAGCCTACGGCATGAGTCATAGCAACTGTTTGCAGAAAGAAACCTCGAAACTTTAAGACTATTTCTACAACCCCTGCTGATTCTGACTCCCAGCAGCGCTCTCCCTAGCTCCCTTTTAGCAGAGTCTACTTTAGAGAATGACCTTCTTCTCAATGCATTCTGGCCTCAAAGTGGGCACAAGACCCAGGAAAGCAAGCAGACAGTCACCCTGGCATCTGAATCTAGAAAGAGAATTCTGCAACTTCCCAACTCCTGGCTTTTTTCTTAATTAAAAAAAATTTTTTTTTGGCCACACTGCACGGTGTGCAGGGTCTCGGTTCCCCAACCTGGGACTGAACTTGGGCCAGGACAGTTAAAGTGCTCAATCCTAGCCACTAGACCACCAGGGAATTCCCCCAATTCCTGGCTTTTTTCAATCTGGTTGAATTCCTCTTCAAAGTTTCCCAAAATTCATTTCCTGCCTAAGTCGGTCAAAGCTTGTTCTTGTTCCTGAGAACTAAAAGGCACTATATGAGATGAGCTGCTTTGCTATGGAATGGTCAGTGCTTCCTCAGGCAGAAGTCCTATTGAGGAAAGAGTCACCCTGAGTTGCACCCTGTCTTTGAAAAGAATGTTAAAGACGATGTAAGGAAAAACACTGCGTCAACAAGGAACACAAAGCACCAAAGTAACGCTAGGTTGGGATGAGGAAGCCTCTATCTGTTCAGGTAATAGCAGCCACAGAAGAAACCAGGTGCTAAGATCTCTTCTTTCAGTTGCTACCACTGGACGTGCTGTACATGTTGCTATCCTTTTGGGCTGATAACCGCACTCACGCATTTGATGAGATTTTATTTTCAGAAAAAAGGCAGGATTCATTTCAGTCTGTCCAGTACATCACAAAAATAAGGATTTAAAAACAAAAATCAAGAAATTTTACCTTTATCTGTAAAAGTCAGGCTATGCTGTTACATACAGCCAAGATTGTAAGCATACAAATGTCATTAAGTCTCCTGAATCTTATTCACCAGTACCCACAAGAAAAAGGCAAAACTTTGTCCTCCTGAAAAGGTGGGCACTGAAAGGCTCAGCATTTGTGATGATGCTAATAGCCCTGACAAATGTATTTTAGACGATCTGTGCTGACTCAGCGAGGAGCCTACTGGCTGTGTGTGGGCAGTAAAACACATCCCTGCAGACCTGTTACTGTTCATGATGACATTTGGAACTTTCAAATCCTAACCCCAAAGGCCCCTCCTGTTCCATTCACGTATTATACATGTACACATGAAGAGTGTTCCTACCAGTAACAGTTAAAATAAGCATACTCAATAACTGCAAGTCACATGTAACATAGAATATTCAAATGTTTAGTTTTTAACTGTGTGACAAAGCCAAGACTGCCTACCATGTCAACAGAAAAGGTGGGGAGTGGAAGGGACAGTTTTAACACACTGTTCATTTATGCTACTGAATTTTTCTAGCAACAGACAGCAAAGCCAATACAAAATTGAGGGACAGAGGAAAACATATTTGAACCACTGGTACCTCTTCGAAGACAAACCTTGTGCTTCCATGCCTTGCCATCTGGAAAGCTCACCTCCTTCCCAGGCAGCTGAGAATACAAGTCATTCCCACTACTCTTCTTTAAGAATTTCATTGTCCCTGACTGACAGTCCACATCTGAAAGATGCATCATGCCTACCTGGCAATACAGGGGCCATGAAAGGCGAGCATAAAGCATTCCTTATGAGAGAGACTGTTGAAAAGGAGCTCCCTGCCCCAGCTACCCCAGAAAAGTACTGATCATACTAATCAGAGGGAAACGTCTGAGGATTGCAGAGCAGCTCCTCAAGCTGTCCCTGCAAAGCTGGCCTCACAAAGCGCAGAGTAAGAAGCATGTCATCTCACTCAAATTACACACGGTTCACTCTTAACTTTTTTCAACTCAAACAGGTCTTCTCTGCCAAGAGGACTGGTCTTCAGAATCTTTCTGAGTTCCTCTATTATTCAAGTTGCTCAAGCTAGTTTTAGTCTTTCCCAACAGGATCCAGTTGGAAAATAAAAAGCCTTTGGAACACAGCATCACATGAAGGAAGGAACAGACAGAAACAGGACATTCCGGAGACGCCCTCCTGGCATAGATCTAGAGAAAGAAGCGGCAGACTGCTACCAGCAGCAGGATGAGCAGCAGCGGTGTCTTCTCGGATATGCTCGTCCTGTCGCTTTTGTTACACAGGTTCTTCTGGCAGCAGCGATAGCGGAGCTCCTTCTCCCCTAAGGTTCTTGCAATGAACTCAAAATTGCAATCTTCGAACTTCCAACACTGGTGGTAAACTTTTAGCGGCACTGTGGGGAACCACACACATACAAGGGTAAGCAATCAAGCAGGTAAAGCTCTATACTTGTCTTTGAATTCTCATATCTGGCTAAAAAGATGCAGGACCCAGCTCTGAATGGAACTTCTCCATAAAACCAGAGTCTCAGCAGAGCCAGTACAGTTGGGTGTGCATAGGAGGCAACAGGCGATCATATTAATGTTTGAGATTTACTAAGATTTTTAAATGCATGCCCTCTTTGATCTGGCAATCCCACTTCTAGGTTTTACTCTCTGAATGACTTGAAAAAGGGTTAAGATACACGCTCAAGAATTGTCACTGCACTACTATCTGTAGCAGCAAGAAGCTAAAAGACAGTCTGTTAATAAAAAAAGCATCTGAATAAATTATGGTAGCGGTTCCACACAACAAAGCTCCATGCAGATAAGGAATGTCATAGGACTGTGTGTGTTGAAATGAGGAGTTTTAGTTTCTTTAAAAAAAAAAAATGCATAAAAAATAAATAAATTGGACTTCATCAAAATCAAAAACTTTAGTGCTTCAAATAGTTAAAGAACACCTTAAAAAATTAAAAAGACAAAACCCACAAAAGGAAGAAAATGTTTATAAATCACACATTCGAGAAGAGTGAAATACAACTGAACAATAAAAAGACAACCCAGTTAAAAAATGGGCAAAGGGTACAGACACTTCAAAGATAAACAAATGACCAATAAGTGCATGAAAAGATGCTCAATATCATTAGTCATTAAGAAAATACACATCAAAACCTCAGTGAATATCAGTTCATATCAACTAGGGTGGCTGTAATCAAGAAAACTGGAAAATAATTAGTGTCATGGAATAGTAGAACCCTCATATATTGCTTGTGGAAAGGTAAAATGGTGCAGATATCTCGGAAAAGTCTAGTATTTCCTCAAAAGGTTAAAAATAGTTTCCATATGACCTACTAATTCTACTTCTAGGTAAATAAATCACCCAGAAGTGAAAACTTCTGTGAAAACTATATCCACACAAAATCTTATATACCAATGTTCATAGCAGCATTATTCAAAATAGCTAAAAAGTGGAAACAAACCCAGATGTCCATTAAGTGATGAACGAATAAACAAAATGTGGTATTTCCACCTAGTGGAATATTATTTGGCCATAAAAAGGAATAAGGTACTGTGATATATCCAATAACATAGATGAATCTTAAGCACCTCATGCTCAGTGATACGAGCCAGTCGCAGAGGACCACAGCATTTTATGTTTCAGTTAATATCCAGAACAAGCAAATCCATGGAGCTAGAAAGTAGATTAGCAGCTGCCAGGGTGTGTGGGGAGGAGGAATGGACAGTGACTGCTAATAGGTAAGGGGCTTCCTTTTGGGATCACAACAACGTTCTGAAACTAGATAGTGGTGACAGTTATACAGACTTGTGAATATACTAAAGACCATTGAATTATACACTTTAAAATGAACTCTGGAACTGAGATACGTGAATTACATCGCAAGAGAAAAAAGTCTAGATGCAAAGCAATATGGAGAATGTGGTCCACTTGTATAAAGCATATGTGTGGGGCTAAATAATACATTAATTTTCTCTGGAAGGATTCCCAAGGAATTTAACAGTGTTACCTTCACAGATGACTATCTTTCATTTGCCTATTTATTATATTTATATGTGGATCGATATTTAAAATAAAGTCACTGGATGAATTTATTTCCAAAATATTTTAACTTCCTTTAAAAATCATTAGACTATTCAGTAACACAGGAAAAACTTTCCAAAAGAATATGCAGTTGTGGTCCTAATTTTTGTACAACAAAGGAAAATAAAGACCAAAAGTCTATATACCAAGTATCTTATAGTGGCATATATAATAAAATAAACTATGTTAAGTGAAGAAAAAAAAGTGTTGAGAGAAAATTATGACGTTAGACTTTCCTCTTCAAAAGTTACAGTATGTGCTAGATGCTAGGGACACACAGATATATCAACAGAAGGCTGGTGCTTGCCCTGGTATCACTTTCTTTTCTTCTGTGTTGGAAAGATAAGAAATACAGATGCCTATTTTTTTTTACGTAAGCCTTGTAACTAATTTTTATCCAACTGCACTCACAGCTCAGAGCAAAAACCCCTAAGTTAATAACTGCAGGTATAACTGTTCTGTACTCCCCTTCAGAGATGAGGTGATGGCCTGGATTTTAATGAAGTTTGGTCAAGTGGCAGAGGCCAGAACAAGTGTTCCAGTGACTCTGCTTGTTTGGATCATAAGCATTTAAGAAGTTGCTTCTAAAACTGTACTAAAAATACTGTTGAATAGGACAAGTTACTGCCTTATGTAATAATAATCAGACATTGGAACTAGGAAGGCATTGAAGCCACCAGAATATTAATTTGGGAAGCCTAACAGCTTGAGGTGGGCAGATTAATTTTGTCTTAATTATTCATTAATAAATTAGTCATTTATTAATAACTGCTACCAATTAATCACGTACTACTTGTCCTGCAGTGAGCCAAGCATTTTACTTGAATGATCTTATCTGCATAACAACCTTACAAGGGTGAGCTTCTCACCAAAGCCACTATCAGAAAGACTGGAATAAAATCGGATTACATCAGTCACTGGAATGTTGAAGGTTCTCTCTCTGAGCACAGCCTCTCTGTCCTTTTTGAAGATTTGGTTCAAGTCTGTTTTTACCAAGCAATAGCCCCCAATTGCCTTAGGTACCCTTTAGTATGTCCCTTATTTGAAAGGCCATTTCAGCAATGATTGCTTGACACTGTCATCAGAGGCTCTGCCAGACTCCAAGTACATGGTTTATACTTCCAGGACCTAGCCAGGATGCCAGTCAACAGTGGCTGAATTAATACCTATCTGTCTCTCTTCTAGACGGTATCTGCATAGCACTAGCATACACATTTCTCCTCTAACTGCCCTACTGACCTTGGGAGGTAAGTATTCCCATTTCACAGTCTGAGGGTGAAATGTGGTTAAACAATTTCTCCAATGTACGCTTGGCCTTTGATTCATGTTTATGACAATGTGTACTCAGCGTCTCCCAGGCTGATGTCAGAGCTGGAGGGGGATTTAGATGCTCTGTTAGCATCTGCCTTACTGTAAGGTGTGAGTATCTATATTTCAAGAACTGCTCCTACCACATGTCTAGCTAAAGTTATGGGACATATGTTCATGAGAAGAAGAAAATTATTACCTAAGATTCACATCATCCTTTAAAAAAAATTGTATTTTAGAGTTTTAGATTCACAGCAAAATTAAGCAGAGTTCCTATATAGCCCCCTGATACCCCCAGCCACGACCCTAAACAACCTCCCTCCCTATTAACATCTCCAACACCTCCATTTGTTGCAACTGATGTCATCATGATGACCCAAAGTCCATAATTTACATTTAGGTTCACTCTGGGTATATTCTATGGGGTTTGACAAAACATATGACGTGTATCCATCACTATAGTATCATACTGGTTGCCTTAAAAATCCTGTGCCCCACCTATTCATTCCTCTCTCCTCCCTACTTAACCCCTGGCAGTCACTGTGCAACTGATGTCATCATGATGACCCAAAGTCCATAATTTACATTTAGGTTCACTCTGGGTATATTCTATGCGGTTTGACAAAACATATGACGTGTATCCATCACTATAGTATCATACTGGTTGCCTTAAAAATCCTGTGCCCCACCTATTCATTCCTCTCTCCTCCCTACTTAACCCCTGGCAGTCACTGTCCTTTTTATTATCTCCTTAGTTTGCCTTTTCTGAAATATGATAACTGTACTTAGCCTTCCCAAAGTGACTTCTTTCACTCAGAAATATGCAGTTTGCTTCATGTGTTTTCATGGATTGATACCTCATTTCTTTTTAGTCCATTCTCTGGACATACCACCATGTACTTATCTATTCACCAAGTTTGGGCAATTATGAATAAAGCTGCTATAAACATCCATGTGCCCGTTTTTGTATGGACCTAAGTTTTCAACTCATTTGGGTAACGAAATCAAGGAATGCAATTGTTGAATCTATGGTGAGGGTACATTTCATTTTTTAAGGAACTGCCAACCAGTCTACCACTTTACATTCCCACCAGCAGTGAATGAGAGCTCTAGGAGCTCCATACCCTCACTGGTATCTGGTGTGGTTGGTGTTTTACATCCTGGCCCTTCTGACAGATGTGCCTCACTGTTTAACTGTTTTCAAAAGTTTACAAATTCATTATAAGATGAGTAAATTCTGGGGATCTAATGTACAGCACGGTGACTGTAGCTAATAATGTGCTTAGTTGCTCAGTCTTTCTGACTCTTTGCGACCCATGGGCTGTAGCCCACCAGGCTCCTCTGCCCATGGGGATTCTCCAGGCAAGAATACAGAAGTGGGTTGCCATGCCCTCCTCCAAGGGATCTTCACAACCCAGGGACTGAACCCAGGTCTCCCATATTGCAGGCAGACTCTTTACCATCTGAGCCACCAGGGAAGCCCATGAATACTAAAGTGGATAGCCCATCCCTTCTCCAGGGGACCTTCCCAACCCAGGAATCAAACTGGGGTCTCCTGCATTGCAGGCAGATTCTTTACCAGGGAGTTAATAATACTAGATTGTATATTCAAAACTTGCTTAAGAGAATAGATCTTAAGTGTTCTCATCATACACAAAAAGGTAATAATGGGAGGAGGTGAATGTATTAATTAGATTGTGGTAATCATTTCACACTTTAAATATATACAGCTTTTATTTGTCAATTATACTTCAATAATGTTAGAAAACAATTAAAATGAAAGTTTAACCATTTAGGTAGGAAACAACAGGATTAGAGAGCTGGAAAAAAGATTTCAATTTCACTCTACTTCCCTCATCCCTTCTCTCCAACACACCCATTTCGTTAATAAAAAAAAACACAGGCAGGACGAACTTACTGCTGGCAGGACAGAGATCTGAGCTCAAAGCTTCTAACTGCTAATCTAATACTTACTCTACACATAATACTGCCTTTATTATCTCATCAGGAAATTATACTTTTTGTTGTGGTAGTCCAAGAGACAGATGATCAGGGTTAAGAAGTAGGTCTCTGTGTTTGTAGATAACTGGTGCTCAAATATTTGTGGAGTGAATGGCTGTTCTCTCTGGGGGCCTCACTGTGCTTTCTACATTAGCAATGAATCAACATGGTCTTCCAGGTGAGGCAGAGGAACTGTCTCCCTACAGAAACAAGGACCTCACATGCAGGTCTTGGAATTAGAGCTACATTCCAGGAACTAGTACCAAAATCAAGAGGTACTCCTATTATTTACACAGGAGAATTCTAATTCATCCTAACTTAGGGATTTTTCCTTTCTCGGGGAATGAATCTCCCCCTTCTTTCTATCAGGTTTTTCTGAGCTTGTGGGTCTCCCAAAACTTTTCTGAGTTTACCTGATGTGCTCAGCATTCTTTTGAAGGATGCTGGGAAGAATCTGCATAGAGAGTGTGAGTGAACTAACTTTTGAAGGGTGTTTTTATTTTTATCTTTTAAGAGATGGAAGTTGGGGGTTCACCTTGTACACTCACTAAGCAGACCCTGAAATAGCCGCTCCTCACCTCACAGTATCTTTTCTACATGTCAATCAATCCAGAACCACACCTAGTGAGAGTAGAGGGCATGATGCGGCTGGTTTCTTGCCTCTGTCCACCATTTCCTAAATTCTGCTTTACTAGGATTTATGGAAGAGGCAATTCCACAGCCTAACCAATTTGGAAAATGCAGATTTGACAGAACTTGTCAATGCAGGCCATGCCCCATCCCAAGCCCATGAGGGCCTTGCTCTCTGAGGCCACCAAGCCTCGGTATCTGCTTTGCCTTTCTTTGGAACACCCTTCCCTGCTTATGGGGAAGTCCTCTTACTTCCTATTTGTCCGTTTGAGCTCCAGCTTGAGTCCCCTTCATTCATTCATTCAGTCACTCAGTCGTGTCCGACTCTTTGCGACCCCATGAATTGGAGCACACCAGGGCTCCCTGTCCATCACCAACTCCCAGAGTTCACTCAGACTCACGTCCATCGAGTCAGTGATGCCATCCAGCCATCGCATCCTCTGTTGTCCCCTTCTCCTCCTGCCCCCAATCTCTCCCAGCATCAGAGTCTTTTCCAGTGAGTCAACTCTTCGCATCAGGTGGCCAAAGTACTGGAGTTTCAGCTTTAGCATCATTCCTCCCAAAGAAATCCCAGGGTTGATCTCTTTCAGAATGGACTGGTTGGATCTCCTTGCAGTCCAAGGGACTCTCAAGAGTCTTCTCCAACACCACAGTTCAAAAGCATCAATTCTTCGGCGCTCAGCTTTCTTCACAGTCCAACTCTCACATCCATACATGACCACTGGAAAAACCATAGCCTTGACTAGACAGACCTTTGTTGGCAAAGTAATGTCTCTGCTTTTGAATATGCTATCTAGGTTGGTCATAACCTTCCTTCCAAGGAGTGAGCGTCTTTTAATTTCATGGCTGCAGTCACCATCTGCAGTGATTTTGGAGCCCCAAAAATAAAGTCTGACACTGTTTCCACTGTTTCCCCATCTATTTCCCATGAAGTGATGGGACCAGATGCCATGATCTTCATTTTCTGAATGTTGAGCTTTAAGCCAACTTTTTCACTCTCCTCTTTCACTTTCATCAAGAGGCTTTTTAGTTCCTCTTCACTTTCTGCCATAAGAGTGGTGTCATCTGCATATCTGAGGTTATTGATATTTCTCCCGGCAATCTTGATTCCAGCTTGTGNCCCATGAAGTAATGGGACCAGATCCCATGATCTTCGTTTTCTGAATGTTGAGCTTAAAGCCAGCTTTTTCACTCTCCTCTTTCACTTTCATCAAGAGGCTTTTTAGTTCCTCTTCACTTTCTGCCATAAGGGTGGTGTCATCTGCATATCTGAGGTTATTGATATTTCTCCTGGCAGTCTTGATTCCTGCTTGTGTTTCTTCCATTCCAGCGTTTCTCATGATGTACTCTGCATAGAAGTTAAATAAGCAGGGGGACAATATACAGCCTTGACGTACTCCTTTTCCTATTTGGAACCAGTCTGTTGTTCCATGTCCAGTTCTAACTGTTGCTTCCTGACCTGCATATAGGTTTCTTAAGAGGCAGGTCAGGGGGTCTGGTATTCCCAGAATTTTCCACAGTTGATTGTGATCCACACAGTCAAAGGCTTTGGCATAGTCACTAAAGCAGAAACAGGTGTTTTTCTGGAACTCTCTTGCCTTTTCGATGATCCAGCGGATGTTGGCAAAGTTTCTGTTAGCAGGGCTCAACTGTGTTCTAGAGATGCTTGGAGAACTTGACATAAATTAAAGCTGTATGACTTGGGTTAAGTTTCAAAGAAAAGAGGCATGATTTTGTTTTGTTTTCAGCATATTTTTCCCGTTGTTTTCAAATCAGACCCTCGAGTTGAAAATGGTTCTTGATTGGGAAGAAGGCAGGAGCCCATCAGGGGTTCCTCTGGTTCAGACCAGGTGACTGTTTCAGAGAGGTGCATTCAGTCCTTGCGTTTGCAGTGTCTTTGTTGGATTCACCTTCTTAGCAGAGAAGCCTAAATGCTTGTGATCTAATGAAAGAGAAACTGCTTATGCATTTTTCCCTGAATCTGTAGTTTTTTTTCTTTAGTTTTGTACAGAAATAACATTTTCAGGTGCATTTTCCTGAAGGGTAACTGTTCCTCCACTCTGCACATAAGAGAAATAGTAGAGACTAAGAGAAACACCACTCAAAGTTTCCTTTAAATCATAAATTCTGACCTCCTTTGACCTCATTCTCTGGGTTCTGAGATTCTGATTTTTGACTGAGTCCCAGATCTTCGTCTTGCCTCAAAACCCTCTTCACCTCCCTCTGGGATGAGCAGTTTCCTTTCTGGAGGACGTTGGGCCGCAAACCCGATCCCACAGCAGCTGCCAGATCTTCCTGATCCGCCCTTGTGATGCTTCTCTCACCCTCCCACTGAGGCAGTGATCTGGAGATACGTGGGCCTGGGACCCTTCATTTCAGGGCTGCAGTGCATACACCGAGACACACCTCTCCTCGAGCAACAAAAGACAGAGAAATTCATAACTGCGTGCGTGAGCAGTTGGGGCAAATTCAGGACCCACAATACACAAGAGACTAAAAATCCCAACTGCCATTTTTGAAGAGCCTGGAGCAAAAACAGGGGCCTGCACATGCTCTGCTCTCAGCACCACCTCAGGGGCAGGCAGAGCATCTAAGCCCCCCAGATACACTCCCCTCATATAAGTGAAGTGAAGTCACTCACTTGTGTCTGACTCTTTGCGACCCCATGGACTGTAGCCTACCATGCTCCTCCGTCCGTGGGATTCTCCAGGCAAGAACACTGGAGTGGGGTGCCATTTCCTTCTCCAGAGGATCTTCCCAACCCAGGGACTGAACTCAGGTCTCCCAACCCANCTGACTCTTTGCGACCCCATGGACTGTAGCCTACCATGCTCCTCCGTCCGTGGGATTCTCCAGGCAAGAACACTGGAGTGGGGTGCCATTTCCTTCTCCAGAGGATCTTCCCAACCCAGGGACTGAACTCAGGTCTCCCAACCCAGGGATAGAACCCGGGTCTTCCGCATTGCAGGCAGACGCTGCACCATCTGAGCCACCAAGGAGCAGGGTTATTCCCACCCTGAGGGGTGAGTGGACAAGGGAGCCTGTTTTTCCTTCTTGCTCCCCCAGCTGCAGCAGAGATGAAACCTTGCCAATACTTGCCAACCCAACAGAACCTTGCCTGAACTTCTTATCTGGGCTCTAGTCAACTTCTAGTGATTGGAGAAGGGCAAGAACCCTGGTCAGTAATACTGTTAGGATTCCGAGGTCATTACTCCATACCTCTGCCTGTTTTCCCCATAACACAGATTAATTTACATGTAGGTGAAGATTGATACCAGAAATAAATTGCTGTAAAATGGGCACAGTCCGTTTACATTAGAGGGCTCCATGGTGAAGAGACTGCGTTTTAAGAATTACATCCTGCACACAGGATTTACAGTCTCCCGTCTAACACTGACAGGTAGATTGTTTTGAGGTCCATATTTTCAGTAAGCCCTTGAAATCAGGCAAAGGAATGGTGGATATTAGGCATGCTTCCTGTCCATCCTCGACAGGATAGGGGTGGTTATAAGAAATGAAGGGGAGCGGGGAGAAGCCATACTGACTTTACTTTCTGCAAAGTTAATGGGGATTGTTTTTCTTACCCTTGGACGTCAGCGCCTTCCCTGGGATCAACGTCTGTTGGGAGGAAAAGCCACTTGGCAATGTAGGATTACTAGAGGACAGCATCACAAGACGAGCGCTGTAGTCAGATGCTGAAACAGTTACAGACATTCATTGTACATTTCGTGATCACAGAACACAGTGGCTGATTTTAACCAATTGCCCGGTGAGTAGCAAGAACAGCTGTGTGGAGCGGTAAGAGCCCTGGTCTGGGGCGGGCAGGGGGCATCTGGCTGTGTTCCAGTCCCTGCCCAGCAGCAGATTTGTGAGTTTGGGTTCATCACAAAATAATGTCAAATGTGTAGGAACACACTGAGCACCCTAAAAGCATTTGCGTGCGCTGGTTATCTGTTGTGTAACAAACCATCCAAGGCTTGTGCTGTGCTAGGTGGCTCGGTCGTGTCCGACTCTTTGCAAGCCCCTGGACTGTAGCCCGCCAGGCTCCTCTGTCCATAGGAATCTCCAGCCAAGAATCCTGGAGTGGGTTTCCATGCCCTCCTCCGGGGGATCTTCCCGACCCAGGGATCAAGCCCGCGTCTCCTGCATCTCCCGCATTGCAGGCAGATTCTGGAACACTAAGCCACTGGGGATGCTTAGTAACTTTAAAAAAACTTGCCATTCCCTTCTACACTGCGCTCAGCTTGGCAGTTCTTTTTCGGGTCCCTCTGTGCAGTTGCAGAGGGCTTCCCTGGTCGCTCAGACGGTAAAGTGTCTGAAATACAGGAGACGCGGGTTCAATCCCTGGGTTGGGAAGATCCCCTGGAGAAGGAAATGGCAGCCCACTCCAGTATTCTTGCCTGGAAAACCCGATGGATCACAGGGCCTGGTAAGCCGCCATCCATGGGGTCGCGAAGAGTCGGACACGACTGAGCGACTTCACTTTCATGCAGTTGCAAGGACTTCCCTGGTGGGCGCTCAGTGTAAGAATCTGCCTGCCAGGGCAGGAGGCGCAGGTTCAGAACATCCCTGGGTCCAGAGGCTCCCTTGGAGAAGGAAAAGGCAGCCCACTCCAGTATTCCTGCCTGGGAAATCCCTTGGGCAGAGGAGCCTGGCTGGCTACAGTCATGGGCTCACAGAGTCTGGCACAACTGACCGAGTAAACGACAAGGAGAGTGTGAAAATGGTGTGGTGACAACACCGCAATGGGCAGTGTGATCGCGTGATGGGACACGATGCGCACAGAGCCGCGGACAGACTGTGAAGCACGGGAAGGCTTCAGTCGCGCCTGCACCCGGGCTGGGATGGCTGGATCCGCTGCGGACGCTGAGCAGCTCTGTCCATCCAGTCTCTCCTGTGCCCAGTCTGGGCTTCCTCACGGCATGGAGGACGACTCCACGTGGCTGCTGGCATCCCCCAGAGCAATATTCCAAGAGGCAGGCAGTGGAAGCACCTCCTGGAACACTGGCGCCTGCCTTTAAATCTGGGGCCAGAAACTGTTCCAGCTTCATTTCCGCCAGATAGTCCCTAGATCAGAGCATTCCCAGAGCTCACCCAGGTTAAAGGGGAAGAGAGATTGACCCCACCTCTCAATAAAAGGTGTCAAAGACTGGATGGTCATCTTTACCTCAAGGCATTATTGAATACGCCTGTTAAGAGTTTCACCTAGGGCCCTCTTCAGAAATCTGTTTGTAAAAAGATGGTTGTGAAGGACAATTTCCAAATGAGGGTCAAGGTAGCACCTTTATTGTCGCTAAGACTGTGTTGAAAGCCACAACCTGCTCTAGCTGAAATAAGGGCTTTCTACCCCTTTCCCCCTGAATTGAAAGTGGTTGGGGGGGCGTGGCTAGGGCCTAAATGGGTGACCCTCCAAATCCCATGTCTTGCCCAGAACCGGGAAAGTAGACTTCTGGCTGGACCTGCCAGGTGAAGCAAACAGGTCAAGAGCCAGAGATCCTGAGAGAGGAGCTTCTGAGACGCTCACAGGAAGCTCTGAGGTGCTCAGCCTCTCCTCTTCATGGTGGGGCACCACCGAGGTGGACCAGAGGTGTCCTCTTGGTCCTGCTCTTTCTCGAGAAGTAGAGCAAAAAACTCCATCTTTTGTCAAGCTGTTGGGGACCACAGGAGGTTTCAGGCATTCTTCCTTCCTGTAACATTTCACAAGTCCATGCAGGAGACTTTGGCAGAGTATTCAGTTCAGTCACTCACTCAGTCATGTTCTACTCTTTGCGACCCCATGGACTGCAGCACGCCAGGCCTCCCTGTCCATCACCAACTCCCGGAGTTGACTCAAACTCATGTCCATTGAGTTGGTGATGCCATCCAGCCATCTCATCCTCTGTCGTCCCTTTCTCCTCCTGCCTTCAATCTTTCCCAGCATCAGGGTCTTTTCAAATGAGTCAGCGCTTTGCATCAGGTGGTCAAAGTATTGGAGTTTCAGCTTCAGCATCAGTCCTTCCAATGAATGTTCAGGACTGATTTCCTTTAGGATTGATTGGTTGGATCTCCTTGCAGGCCAAGGGACTCTCAAGAGTCTTCTCCAACACCACAGTTCAAAAGCATTGGTTCTTTGGCACTCAGCTTTCTTTATAGTCCAACTCTCACATCCATACATGACCACTGGAAAAACCATAGCCTTGACTAGATGGACCTTTGTTGGCACAGTAATGGCAGAGTATTATTGGCCCTCTTTTGCACTGGAGGAAAACAGGCTCAGAATAGATTTGCTGTCTGGCCAGGGCCATTGGCTGACAAGGCGGAGAGCCTTGTGCACTCTCTTTCAGCATGTTAGGTGGAACGCTGCTGTGTCTGGTGGGCCTTGCCTCTCCCCCGAACACACCACTCCCTGAGGCCCTCCCCGGCTTTCTTCTCTCCATCACCCCTGGTTCCAGCATGCTTGTCCGTGTGTGTGTTGTCTGACCTCTCACTCGAATGTGATCAGAGGTGAAGGGTGTGGTTGGGTGTAGCAGACGTGCAAGTACAAGCTCCTACTGTTTGCACACAGGGTGTTCTTCCCTATGGTATTCGGTGAGCACCTTCTGCCTGTCAGGTGCCCCCACAGTGAGACTCTGAGGATGTGGGCTGCCAGCGTCCAGCAGTCCTGGCTTCAGGATGCCAGCGCCCAGCCATGGGGGCTTGTGATGGATGCTGGTCCCCTGGAGCGTGAGCAGCACGGGGCCAGCATGTTCCCTGGACACTGGTGCAATCTTGTACGGCGGGTTAGGCTCCGTTTCAGGTTAGTTGTTCCCAGCTCTGCTGCTGTTTTCTGTGATGAGTTTCACAGCCAGGAACAACTGCCTCTTACTAGCCGAGTGCTCAGAATATCAAAACCATTGTCTGGCTCCTCTGCAGAGCAACAGACCAATTGAAAGTGGATGAAATAATCCAGACCCCAGAAGGGTCCTGCAGTTTCACGAGGTTGCGACCATTTTCCCGAGGGATCCCTGCAAGTCTTTTGTAGGAAGTAAAGAAGTAGCATCTCTTTTTTCATTAATCAGAGTCATTAATTACAGTTTATCAAGAAGGAGAGAGTTGAGTGTTGACAAGTGCAGGATATAAACAGCAGTTACTAGCGTATTTATAATACCACTCCTGTGCTTCAGAGTCTGATAAAAGCCAAGTAATAGAAGAAACATTTTACTGAAACGTTAGGGGCTCCGAAGACCCTCTGAGAAACAAGTCCCCCGTTCAATGGTGAGCAGCCTGGGGTAGAGACACTCAGGGATGGGCCCAGGGTCCCAGTCAGGGCCCAGGTTTGAGCCAAGATAGTCTAGCTATAGAGCCTGAGTTCTAAAGAACTGAGTCACCAGACCCTTTTCCTGTCTTTTCTTTCTTTGTTTGTTGATGACATTTTCAAGGTCTAAAGAGGTATAAGCAAGCCAGTTAATACATCTAGCAAGTGAGCTGTTTGTATTCTTGAACCATGTAAGCTTGGTGTGCGTGCGCACAGCGTGTGGACATTGCAGTTAGCTGTCAAGTATGCTGGAGTGGGAAGGGAGGTCAGAAGCAGGGTATTTCAGCTTCCCACCCAGTTCAGGAATCCCCGGAGAATCATCCTTCAGCTTGGCTTGAACTTTAAGGTCAGGTGAGTAAAAATACTAGCAACCAGCATAAGAACGGATGCTAATAATTGCTGTAACCATGGAGACAAACGGGAATACAGATGACAGAAAAAGAAGGTTCTTAAAAGAGAATAAAATACACATACACAGTAGTGGCTAGATTTGGGAGCTCAGATAAATTAATAAAGACTGGATAATGGAGGACAGTGGTGTTGAGGGATGTACAGGGACTGAACATCTAGGCATCTATCAGAAATTATCAAATGCTTTTGTTTGTCCTGTTCCTTTGTTTTGGTTAGATAAATAAGATGTTTTGTGTGTTTGTGAAAAAAACCCCAAGAGAACCCTTCGTGCGATTAAAGATAAGATGCCTGTCTCCCGAGTGGGTATGGGAAATAAAGGATCTGCTACGGAAAACAAATGGTGGGGGAGAAAATGCACAGATGGACTTAGGTGCCGGTCCAGGGGCCACGACTTTGCCTTCCGACGCAGAGGGTGAGGGTTCAGTACCTGGTTGGGCAGCTAACATCCCACATACCTTGTAGCCAAAACATGAAAACATAGCATAAAACAGAAGCAATATTGTAACAAATTCAATAAGGACTTTAGCCCACATCAAAAAAAAAAGAACTTAAAAAGCAAGGAAATGAGAAACAACAATAAACCCCCAAGTGTGTGCGTTAGTATTAAATTCTGTTAAAACATAAAATAGCTTGAAGTGAACTAAAAAGCAGTACCCAGTTATTTGCATTATTGCCCAGTGAGTGAAGTGGTTGAGTCAGGGATCACTCTGCACAGTATGTTGCTGGTTAACGTTGCCTCTAATTACCCTGAAGACAGACTTCATGTCTCACTCACTTTGGTATTGCCAGTGTATAGCTGGTATATGGTTGTCAAATATGCATTAAATGATTTAGTTATAAAAAGATAATAAGTGGATAAAAATATGAGGAAACTAATATTTAATCAAAAAGTATTATACACAAGAGAGTGAGTGGTTTCACATTGACAAATGGTATAATCAATAGTGAAGACATAATAGATTCAAAAGTTTATGTGCCAAAAAGCTTCACTATAAAATATATGGAGCAAAAGCTGTTAGAAATACAAAGATAAATTGGTGGTAAGAGTACGGGCTTTGTCATCAGTCATACCTGGCTCTGAATCATGGCTTTGCTGCCTGTTAACTTGGAGCAATTATTTATTCTTTACGAGCCTTGTTTTCATCATCTGCAAACATGGAAACAGCCTCATTGTTGTGAGGAGTAAACGAGGGAATGTAGGTAAAATACTGGCCCTGGCCTTTCCTCCCACCAGTTCCCTTTTTCAGATAAAATGGGAAGGAAGGCAAAAGGCAGAGAGGAAGGGAGGCCTGGGGCCGGGGCGGGAGGACCCTGTTCTGCGTGTCACTGCCTGGATGTCCCGTTATTTTTTTTCTTGATGACATCTTTTTTGATAGTCATTAGGCTTTGCTAATATTTTGCTATCATAAATAAGACTGTAATAAATGTTCTTAGAAATATGTCACTTTGCGGATGTGTAAAAGTACCCCGGGCATTAACTTTCACGCTGAAATGAAAGGTATGTGCCTCGTGATTCAGGCTGTTGCAGATTGCTCTCCAGGGCTATCGGCGTCCACGCTCCACAGCCAAGCACCGAGAGTGTTTCTCATTCTCTTGCCCATTGCATTGTGTTATCGACTTTTGAACTTTGCTCATCTGATCAGTGGGGGGAAAAAAGCACTGAAGCTTTGATTTGCATACCACTTATTTTAAATGAGGTTAAGCCTCATCCTGGAGACTTGAGTCTTTTAATATTTTTTCTATTTATATTATTCACCCATTTTTTGTTAGTGTTCTTTATAGTTTAAGGAAACTGACCTCTTGTAAGTTATAAATATGTTTCCCATTTGTCTTTTGACTTTGTTTTATGGTATATTTTTCATGCAGACATTTTTTAAATGCTTATGTAGTCAAATTTATGAATCTTTTAAAAATGTTATTCAGGATATATGTCCCAGGTAAAAGGACTTACCTTCCCTTAGATTATTTTAAAAGGTCATTTTTTCTCCTAATATTTATTGGTTCCATTGTTTATATTTTAATCCATCTGTAATTTATTTTGTTGAAGGTGTATTGTTTTAAAATGACCTCTACATTTTATGTGCTAAAAAACCAGTTATGCTAATAATTCCATGCCTTTTGATGTCTAACACAAAGATATGGAGACCAGGCAACCAGTTCCAGATACTAGCTAGGTGGTTGTTGAAAAGAAGTATGTCCAGACAAAGATCTATATAACTACCAGTTATGAGAAAACAGATTTCTGCTCTTCCAAGAAGAACATTATAACAACAAGTCCTGCAATGGAATTGGCTTTACTGCAGGTTTCTTTGTGAGCTAACTATTTTTCAGAGTAGTCCAGGAAGCCTCCATTCCTCTGCCTGCTTTTTAAGAAGAGCTTTGCATTTCCCAGTGGGCATCATTATCAAGCAGCTCTTGGGGAATAAGCACCTATAGTGATGGGATATGCAGGACTCTTACCGTCTAAATCGCAGAATGAACTTCCTGGGGTCGTGTACCTCGAGCTAGAGGTGAAAGTCCCTGTGGCCGTCACAGACCGTGCTCCAGGGGGCCTGTCTCATCCCAGCTGTGTGCCTGGCTGCCCACACCCTGAGCCCCAGTTTAGTTCTTGTGACACTGATTTGCTGCATCGGTCTTACTTGCAGCGTGTGGCTTCTCTCTAGTGGAGGTGTGTCCGCTCAGTAGCTGAGCTCAAAGGCTTAGTTGCTCCATGGGGTGTGAGATCTTAGTTCCTCGACGAGGACTGAACCCTGCGTTGGAAAGCGGATTCTTAACCACTGGACCACTAGGGAAGTCCCTGAGCCTCAGTTCCTTCATCTACAAAATGGGGATATAGTACTATCAACTATAAGGGATTATTGTCAGGCACTCTTGAAAGTTCAAATGCTCAATAAAATATTACTATTTTTATTATTATCCTGTTTTGGTAAAATTCCTTTGCTAGCATTTTTTTTCTTTCAGCAAGTATATTTAATGAGTGCCCACTGGGTACTAAACCCTGTACTGGATTCTGGGGCATAAAAAAGATTAAACCAAATACCTGTTGTCAAAGACCAGAGTTCCTAGGTTGTACAGAAGTATGGAAGCAAGATGCTAATAAAAATCTACTGTTAGATCAATAAAGGCAAAAGTACTGTACAAACTGGAGGCGGAAGGGCACACAGAGCAAAGTAACTTATGTTGGCAGTCGGCCTGTGAGTGAGCCCCCGCTGGCAGGAAAATCAAGTGGGAGTTTCCTTCCCCCCCTCCAAACCCAGCAGCCCTTCTTTCACGCAGGTAACGAGAGGCGGCAGGGCCGGATCGGGCCCTAATGCACAGACGCTCACGAACCCGGCTCCTCTTTGCACCCTGATGAGAGGATAAAGGAGAGGGTTTCCTGGCTGGGCTCACCCTGGGAAACATTTTGCCTGCTTTGCAGAACCGCCACCCTAGTGAAGTGCAATTTGCTGGACCTGCAGTTGGAAACCAGCAGGGCCTTTGTCAGAGAGCAGAGCTGGGGCGACCGGAGGACATTTCCGCAGACGCTGGTGTGCCTCTTGCCTCATGCCAGCTGCTGCCACCAGTGCTGTTTCATGTAACCCTTGCAGTTCACGCCGATCGATTCTGAGAGCAAAGCCAGGGCGTGATGAGTAATCAAATGCAGCTCTCTGGAATCCAGAGCAGAGGCGGTTTTGAACGTGGGTGTTGTCTCACGGGAGGAGGAAAACCTCCGAGGAGCTGAGAAAAAGAGGTCGATATTTTTGTGAAGCATCCTCTGGGTTCCTTGCCAGTGCTTTTATTTTGAAAGAACCAGCAGGCCGGGAGCTGAAGCACGTATGTCTTATTAGTCTCTGCCAGCTGCTGGAACACTACAGACTGGGCACCTTGTGAAAAGCAGAAATTCCTCTCTCGCGGACCTGGGGGCTAGGAATTCAAAATCGAGGTGTCAGTGTGGAGGGGGAGGCCCTCCTCTGGGGTGCGGACTTCTCAACGTGCCCTCTCCTAAGGAAGGGGGCTTGAGGGGTTTCTCTGGGGTCTTTTGTAAGAGTGTTAATCCCACTCATGAGGCCTCCACCTCACTTCCTAAGCACCTTCCAAAGACCCTGCCTGTTCATCACACCGGGCCTTAGGGTGTCAGCACGTGAGGGGGCGGGGGGAAGCATTGGGACCGTGGTAACGCAGGCAGCTGGGGCCCACGAGTTTATGGGAACCCTGCAGAGTGACCTGAGGCGCCGTTTCGATAAGAAGCACTCGTGTGCAAAGCTTCCAGGGGTTTCACAGGTGTCTCCACCGTGGCCGTGGGTTCACACCTTTTTCAGCGGGTTGTTTCCCTGCCAGGAATTAAGTTGTGTGTGTGGCTTCCTGGCGCTGTGGGTGTCAGAGGCTCAGCTCTTCCGATGTCTTTGTGTCTACATTCTCTGTCGTCTCAGGTTTCCTGGGAGACTCTAGAGCTAGCGTCTAAGCCTTGGGTTGGCGGTGTCACCTGTCACACGGCAGCCGAATCGATGCCGTGCAGAGCGTGCGGGCGGGAACGCATTCCTTTTCATTTTTATTTTGTACATATTACACTCTTACTTTTATTTAATGATACATGCTTCAGCTTTTCAATTATTTCCTTCTTCCTCCAGCTTTATTGAGATATCATTGACATGAAACATAATTTTTTCTTTATCATTTTATCACAAGCTTTCTGGGCTTCCCTTGTGGCTCAGAGAGTAAAGAATTCACCTGCAGTATGAGGGACCCAGGTTCGATCCATGGATTGGGAAGACCCTCTGGAGAAGGGAAAGGCTACCCACTCCGGTATTCCTGCCTGGAGAATCCACGGAGAGAGGAGCCTGGCAGGCTACAGTCCACGGGGTCAAAGAGTCAGACATGATCAAGTGACTCTTCTCACAATAAACTTCCGTTCTATTTTTCAACTTCCTTTTTGTATTGGAGGGCAACCACTGTAATGATGGCTGCAGGTGGACTGTCTGTTCCCATGTGGACACGTGCACCCACTCTCCCCAACTCCCCGCCCAAGGTGGACTGTCTCTTCCCATGTGTACACGTGCACCCACTCTCCCCCAACTCCCCGCCCACCCAGGCTGCCATATGATGCTGAGCAGAGCTCCCCGTGCAGCAGATCTTGTCAGTTTCCACCTTAAATACAGCCCTGTGTGCGTGTGGACCCCAGACCTCCCTGACTGCCCTGGGGAGCACTCTCACCCTTGGCGTGCTGTGCTTTCTGACTTGGCGTCCATCGCTAACAGCTGTGGACACCCGTGACCAGCTTCGTTTTGTAATGCCACTTTCACATGGGCACGGTGTGAAAGGGTTAAGTTACTCAGTCGTGCTGGACTCTTTGCAACCCCATGGACTATAGCCCACCAGGCTCCTCTGTCCATGGAATTCCTCAGGCAAGAATAAATGTGTTCAAAATGTGTTTTCAATTCTTAAGTTACCAAGGAGTACACTGGTTTTTGGAGGGCGCGTACTCATTTATCAAAACAGTACTCGAAGCAGACTCTCAGTAGTAGTGACGAGAGAGTGGGGAGAAGCCCCTGACGCTCAGGAGCGGGTGGGACTGCGCGAGCGCTGCAGGCTGCTCTCGGCTCTGTTGCTGCGCTTGCTGCTTTCCCGGTCCTCTGGAGGCTGCTTTGCATTTCATGCAGAGAAGCAGCTAAACCTGGCTGTTGAGCTTAGTGTATCCTCTGATACAGAACGAGTTTACTGTGATCGCCATAGAGAACAGGGACTTCAGAACTCATGGTGACAACCTGTCTTAACTCTCAGTCCTTACAGTTATGTGTGGTGAACCTGGCTGTTGAGCTTAGTGTATCCTCTGATACAGAGCGAGTTTACTGTGATCTCCATAGAGAACAGGGACTTCAGAACTCATGGCCATAAGCTGTCTTAACTCTTTCAGTCCTTATAGTTACGTGTGGTGTTGCTGTTCTGTCGCCCAGGCGTGCCCAGCTCTTTGTGACTCCATGGACTGCAGCCCGCCAGGCCTCCCTGTCCCTCCCCGTCTCCCGAAGTTTGCCCAAGTTTATGTCCATCGCATCCGTGATGCCATCCAGCCGTCTCATCCTCTGATGTCCCCTTCTTCTGCCCTCCATCTTTCCCAGCATCAGGGACTTTTCCAATGAGTCAGCTGCTCACGTCAGATGACAGAAACTGGAGTCTCAGCATCAGTCCTTCCAACAAATACTCAGGGCTGATTTCCCTTAAGATTGCCTGGTTTGATCTCCTTGCTGTCCAAGGGACTCTCAGGAATTAGAGTTGTGTGTAACTAACATAACACGTAGCTATGCGTATTATAGCTGTGAGATATCAGAAATACCTCTTGATCTTAAGTGGGTTGATGCAGGGGAAGGTCTGTGATGGGCTCATATAATAGGGTGCATGTAGGCAGCAAGTAATATGCAATCTGGATTTCCTTATTCATTGAAGATGACTTCCATGAAGTTCAGAGTCTTGAGGAAAGTGAGATGACCACAGTAGCCTCCCGGTCCTCTTTGGAGGCCGTAGAGTCAAGGTCAGCCTAGTTCATGATTCAATAGCAGCTTTGAGTCTTCTGGCTGCGTCCCCAAATTGCAGCCTTGACTGCATAGTATGCTGTGGTTTGGCACGGCAACAAAGGTGTATTTCTTTGCCTTCTCTTAGATTCCTTATCAGAGTGATTGTGAAATCCCCCAGGAGGTCTTGTAAGTGAGCCACCAACAGATGACAGTGCATGTAGATGGAGCTGGAGAAATAGTGAAGCCAAGACCCACGCAGGAGTGACTGAGGCACAAACGAGGAGCATGCGCCTGGCTGTCTTGCAGCTCTCATAGAGTTTAGGCTGGATCAAGACTGCACCTCAGCGCAGAAGTCACCTGCATGGAGCCCGGGTCTCGTGACCACTCTCAAGGCGCTTTCCGGATGTGTCCAGAGGTGGAGAGCTCAGCCCTCATCTCAGCCCATGTGCGGGAGGGCTCCCTCCGATTACGTTAGCCGGGGAGCTCATGGTTGCAAGTGACTCCACACCTAAACTCATTTTAGGAAAAAGCAACCTTTTTCAGCTCTCTTGACCAAACTTGGGAAGGGCAGGTTTCAAGGATGAGTAGCAGCCAAGTCTGAAGCCTGGAAATCCATCCGCTTTCCGTCCTGCTCCCTGTCTCCCTCAGCCCCGCCTTTGCTCTTCCCGCCTCTGACTCTTGCTGTCCTCCTCCGCTCTGAGCAGGGCCTGGCTCTCCCCGCTTAGTGGAAAGCACGGCCGCCTGCAGCTTCCTCGGTCCTGTGTCTGTGCCTCACAGTTGGGAAGGGTTTGGTGTTTTTTCTTTCTGGTTCCCACGCTCCCTGTTGAGGGGGACAATCTCGTCAGCTTACCTCCCATCTGGGCTCTGTACTCATTCAGCCAAAGTAGCCGGGAAGGAAGGACACCCCCGCTGGAATGCTGTGGTTGGAATAAAAAGAAATCTTTCACAGAAAAAGGAGGAATGTCAGACTGATGAATCTAGGGGTGGACATTAGAGACATCTAGGGTGCTTGAGAATGCTTTCCTAAATAAAAACTGAATGTTCGTACTTCTGAGTTTTGTCTCCTCCTGAGACAGAATGCGTTCGTCCTTCCTTGTTTGTGACCTTTCAGATCTGTGGGCACAGGTTCCTCGTCTGGCCGTCTGGACTGCTGCAGAGTCCCCTGGCCCTGGGTCCCATCTGCGGGTGACCTTCCCTTTCCCTCCGACACCTCAGGAGCTTCGTGGACATCGCCCCCCTCACCCTCTTCTCGTAGTGTCCCCTTCACTGTGCTCAGCCAGCCTTGGCAGCTGTGGGCCTGTTACCCCGTGTCCTGTAGGAATGCAGTTCTTTCAGTAGAAAACAGGTTTGGGAACCTGATAGATCTGTTTTGATTCCATCTCTCCCACTGAGTAAGATTGTGACCTTGAGAAAGGGACTCAGCCTTTTGCAGTGTTCTCATGAGGACTTTGGACTAATACCTAATAGCCCCAGGTCTGGCATTTAAGTAGGCACCCAAATAAATGCCCACCAGGCTCCTCTGTCCACAGGACTTGCCAGGAAGCAATACTGGAGTGGGTTGCCATCCCGTTCTCCAGGGGATCTTCCAACGGGATCGAATCCCAGTCTCCCGCATTGCAGGAGGGTTCTTCACCATCTGAACCACCAGGGAAGCAAGCCCCCCCCCACCAATAAATGATAGCTGTTGTTATTGTCATCATGACTGTTACCTTAATTCCTGACATCCCACAGGTAAGGGACACCCAATCCTCTATGGTTTGTCTATGGAGAAAGAGATGAGACTTTTTCTAACCTGGAAAAGGAAAAAAAAAAAAAAAAATTGGCAGGCACAGATTGGACCTTGGGGCTTCAATTTCTCTTTCCTGCAGGCTTCAGATTTCAATCTCTGTGGTTAGGCCTCTGGGAATGTACCAGGAGATTTCTCTTGTTCTACCCGAGGCCTTAGGCCAATTGTCTTGAGGGAAATAAAAGCTCTATTATCCCAAGCTAGGGACTGGACGGAGCTTGAACTCCATCCAGGTCAGCTATCAGAGACCCTAAAGGTAGAGACGATTCTTTCTGGGCTTTCCTGGGAGTGCCAGCCCGACTTGTTCAGCTCAACTGAAGAAAGATGGTTCTTGTGTCACTATCTGGGCTAATGTCTTGGCATTTGAATCGCTCCAGATTTTGGCTCTAGCTTAATTTTCCAGATTTAATTCCCTTTACTTTCTAATACTTACCTTCTGCCATTCAGAAAAGGGCAATTTAGTGTCCCCAAAGCTTGCTCTGTAAATGAACACCTCTGAAATTTCCCTACATCATCACCCAGGTGGATGTCCTGCACCAAACTGAATCCATCTGTACCACCTTATCCATCCATCCACATCCATCTGTCCATCCACTGAATGAAGTAATGTTTGTTCTTTTCTGTGATTAGTGTTCAGTTCCAGGTACTGGCTGTGACCGACATCAAGTTCTTGGCCTTGTGAGTTTACACCCTAGTGAAAGAAGCAGAAAGCAAATGCGTGAATAGACGCATTTGTGTCAGGACTGTTGAGTGTTGCGATGAAACCGAAGTGAGGAAATGGAAATGATGCTGAGGCTGCGGGGGGCAGGGGGGAATTATTAGATGCGCTCGCTAGGAGCCCTAGACTCTTACTGACTTGGAGGATTGAGAAACGGAAGGCCAGCCAGTCCAGAATGCCACCTGCCTCTCCGAAAGCAGCTAACCGTGGCGGCAGAACATCATGCTCTTCGGGGCAGGCGTGGGGACTTCCTTGGTGTCCCCCGTGGTTGCCTTCGCCTTCCAGTGCAAGAGGTGTGGGTTCCGTCCCTGGTCGGGGAGCTTAGATCCCACAGGGCTTGTGGCCAAAAAACCAAACCATAAAACAGAAGCGATATTGTAACAAATTCAATAAAGACTTTAAAAATGGTTCACATTTTTAAAAATCCTAAAAAAAATAAAAGATCAAACTATGGATTCACCTGGGTTTGAATTCCAGCTCAACCACTTGTCCCTTACTTGCTGCTGTCTCAGAGACGAGACTTTTTAAAATGATATATATTTACTATTAATTATTTCTTAATTTATTTTACATTTGATGTGTGTGTGTGTGCGTTGCTAAGCCCTGTGTTCCTGGGGACTTTAACTGCTCCAGGTTCCCTGACCTGAGGTCAGACTGGGTTTTCTTTGCCGTTTTGTCTAATGCACAGAGCAAACGCGCTCTTCTGTTAGACCGCGCTCTTCCTAACTGTCTCTTTAAATCGGATGTCCTTTTCTCACTCTGTGTGTTGTTTCTAATGGGACATATACATCACACAGTGTTTGGGGGAAGTTTACAGGCCAGAAAAATCCAGACCATCACTGACAATGGATCACAGGTCATAATGTCAAAATTCCCCCACGCATCCCAGATGAGCCACGTGTTGGGCAGCACCGTTTGCGTCTGACTGCCTTAAGCTAGTGCAAGGTGAAGGGGAGAGAACGGGCCAGGAGAGTCGCCGGTCGTAACAGCTGCCATTCATCGGGCACCCGCTGCGTGCAGACACTGGACTCGACTCATGCAGGATGTTTCTTTTTCAAGCCTCATACTGTTATCATCCCAGCTTCCAGAAAAACAAATGGAAGCTTACAGAGTAAAAGTCAGTACCTTAAGAGGCTGTAACAAAGAAGTGATGGAGCTGCTGGTTTAAGAACTTATTTTTTAAATGTAAAATAGTTCACTGGCCCACGAGGGAAGAAAGCTTTAATCACGAGCCAAATGCAGGAGGGAGAAGAGAGACCAGGACCCGATGTCAAGGCAGGCATTGCTTCCGGGGCCAATAACGATATTGCCACCACTGCAGGTAGAGACGCGGCTGATGAGGGGAGACTTCTTGCACGTGAGATCTAACCTTTACCACGAGCGCAAGGCTGAGGGAAGTGGCATTTGGGGCGTTTGGGGTGGACAGGCAAACGCGGGCATACGTGGCGTGGACCATCAGCAGGACCCACCGGAAGCACAGGGCGCCCTGCTCAGGGTCACTGAGCCGGGTGGGAGGCGAGACTCGGGGAGAGGGATGCATGTCTGTGTATGGCTGAGGCCCTGTGCGGTCCGCCTGAAACTGTCTCAACATTGTTAATCCCTGTACTCCAATATAAAATCGAAAGTCTACCAAGAAATCTAGGCTTTGAGAATGAATCCGTGTGGCCATGTGAAGGGACCGGGTGGAAGGAGGTGGAAATGGCACAGATAGAGAGGCTTTGCTGAGCTCCTCTCCCCGGACCCTCTCTTCTGCCAGCTGTCGCGTGCGCAGCCCCACATTGGCGCCCGGCGTCCTGGCGTGGCTTTTCCAGGTGTCGTGGTGATACGGGCCACATAGTCACAGCCTGTCAGGTTTCCGCAGAGCTCAGAGCTTCCCTTCCACACCTGCTGCCCCGTCTCCTGCCCTGAGATGACTGGGTGTCCTTTCTTGGTCTCGCGCCTCCACGCGAATCTCCCTCCATCAGCGCTCTTGCATCCTGCGAATCTGCCACAGTCCTTTGCTCTCGGGAGCGGACAGTGAGTGATGACGGGTGAGTTATTAGCTGGGACCCCTCAGCCATAGATAATATGGTTCCTCTCCTTAGCACGCAGGATCGCCATGTTTAACAGCAGGCTAATTCTCTGAGTCTTCAGTGTCTGAACCATAGTAGCTTAGGTTGAGGGGATGTCTCGAGGAAGCAGACAGGGCTCTTTTAAGTTCTCCAGGAGCCTGTCTGCATGCTTAAGTCACAGTCCCCTTTGCTCGTGCATAAAAGCTGGTTCTGCTTATAGCGTGGGAGCCAGCCCTTCGTTTTCCACCTGACACCTCCTGACAGATGGGAGCATCTCTTCCGCTTCTCCTTAGCACTCAGCATCCGCCTCCGAACAAATGAGCGTCTGTGACCCTTAGTGAGTCAGTTCCATTTAAACAGAAGACCAGATACACCCTGGTGTATTCAGTTATTTTATAATCAATTCCCCTCCTGCAGCATCTTCCTTCCAGGGGTCAGAGAGCACTTTACACACTGTATTGGCAGCATTATCACGAGTTGGAGTGCAGTGACCAGCATCTGAGGACAGTGACTTAGGAGAGAGTGAATATAAAGAGACGAATTCGATTTCGATCAACGAAGGCTAAGCACTCCTCTTGTTACCTCGGTAAGGTGACACCTTGAGAAACCAGCTCAATAGATTCATCCCTGGAGAAGGAATTTCAAGCAAGCCTGTTGGTACTGGGGAAGTTCGGAACGCAGCAAGTCATTTCACACTGTGGATACTTAGTAAATCTCTGTAGAATGCTTAGCTGTTGAAATGCATTAGTTCAAAATGTTTGTTGAGTTCCTGCTGTGTGACAGACACAAGCTCAGCCCTGGGGATTGTAGAGGCCTGGGGACACCGCTGTGGGAGGCAGGAGTGAATGAATGCACTGTGGTGCTGGGCTTCAGGGAACTCGGATGCAGACTCATGAGACATGTCCACGTAACCGAGATGATTAGAAGACACTCTGAACAAACACAGTAAAGATGAAATGTGTAGAACAGAGGTTACAAAACCGGCATGTTTACAACGACCTGCTCGGAGTATAACAAGTCGTTTTGTGAAAAATCGGGAGATTGTACACATCTCCCCAGCCACCCAACTCTCATAGGCACATGCACCCTCCACAGATTCTGAGCTTCTTTTGAGTTTCTCAGAGCTGGGAACATGAGCCCCTGATTCCACGTCGGACCTCTCGCTTAGAGACGGCCGGCGCGCGGAGCCACAGCTCCCCCAAACCTGTACACAGTGCAGACGCGGGCAGAGATGCAAGTGGCCTTCTTCTGCATGTATGCGCCTGGCTGCCTCCCCAGTTTGAAAATGCTGCTGTAGGGTGCGGTGGGGGATGAAGAAGGAAGGTGGCAGCCCTATTCTGAGAAGTGTCAGAGAGGAAGTGACTCAAGTGTTGTTAAAAGCTGAAGTGTTAATTAGGTGGCAAGCGGTGGATGGGCATTCCATGCAGAGGGGACTAGAAAAGGGAAGCCAAGCAAACACATGAACTGTCAGGGGAGCTGTGAGGTTTTCCTGAAGCAAGAAAACGTCGTTTCCTGGAGAGAAGGAGAAAGGCCAGATCATGGGGGACTTTGCTGGGTCAGCTGAGAACTGTGGGCCTGTTGACAGCCTCCTTCTCTCGGCAATACCTTCTCCCCGCAGGCGACAGTTGTTCAGTCAATAAGCCCTGTCCAGCCCTTTGCAATCCCGTGGACTGCAGCAGGGCAGGCTCCTCTCTCCTCTGCTGTCTCCCGGAGTTTGCTTAAATTCATGTCCGCTGAGTAGGTGATACTAACCATCTCATCCTCTGTCGTCCCCTTCTCCTTTTTCCTTCAATCTTTCCCAGCATCAGGGTCTTTTCCAATGAGTCAGCTCTTCGCATCAGGTGGCAAAAGTATTGGAGCTTCAGCTTCAACATCAGTGCTTCCAATGAAGACCCAGGACTGATTTCCTTTAGGATGGACTGGTTGGATCTCCTTGCAGTCCAAGGGACTCTCAGGAGTCTTCTCCAACACCACAGGTCAAAAGCATCAATTCTTCGCAGCTCAGCTTTCTTCACAGTCCAACTCTCACATCCATACATGACTACTGGAAAAACCATGGCCTTGACTATATGGACCTTTGTCAGAAAAGCCATGCTTTTAATAGTGAATTCAGCTTCTAAAACAAATGAGTTAAAGATAAAGCCACTCAGTTACTAAAGCCAGAATCCCGAGCCCGTTCTTAACTCCGCTCTCTCTGCCCTTTCATGCACTTTTATTATGGAGCCCTGCTAATGCCACCTCTAAACATTCCTTGATTTCCATCCCTTTCCATCATCGGCTCCTGTTTGTAGCATTCCTTCCAAGGCCTTACACACTTCCCACATGTGCTTTTTTTTTTTTGGTCACCTCTTCCTACATGCCGTCTCTCTGCCTAGGTCTTAATTTCCCTGTAACAAGCTCTCGATCACCACCCTTCAAGTCCCAGCTTAACTAACTCAAGGTACCTAGCTCTGAACTGGCCCAGCTCCCTGTTTCTTCTTGTACAAGATATGGTTTCCCACTGCATGTCCTCAAACATCCTTATGCTTCTCCACCACAGAACAGGTAAAGACTTTATAGCTTGTGTGATTATCTGCGAGGCGGCCCGTGCTGTCATTCAGCTGTAAAGTCCAAGAGAACGAGGGTGGGCTGCTGTCTGTCTTTCCTACTCCATCACCGGTCCCATCCCCAAGCTGGTGCCACCCTATCATACAAGTCATATCTTTGTGAAGTAAAACTCGTAATAATAATGGTAATAATAAAAACAGTGCTTTGCATTACTATTGATCCTGTGGAGTATAGTCTCTGCCATAGTATTGCTGAGGGGAATGACAGAGCAGCTGGCCGTGTGAGCAGAGGAGTCTATTTATCCGTGTTCCATCCATTCTAACTGAACATACTGGAGGCTCATCGTGGGTCTGGCATTGTTTTAGGGGCTAGAGAGCACGCCGTCTCTGTGTGCCCCTTGATGAGTGCATAAATGAAGGAGGCAGGAAATGATGAAATGACAGAGCAGCTGGCCGTGTGAGCAGAGGAGTCTATTTATCCGTGTTCCATCCATTCTAACTGAACATACTGGAGGCTCATCGTGGGTCTGGCATTGTTTTAGGGGCTAGAGAGCACGCCGTCTCTGTGTGCCCCTTGATGAGTGCATAAATGAAGGAGGCAGGAAATGATGAACAGAAAAGAAGGAAGGAAGGAAGGTAGGATTATTAGCCTAAGTGATGGAATAATTTGTCCCTAGTAGAGAGGCCCAGCCTGAAAGATAACATGAGCCTTCTTAACACATTTTTTTTAAGATACTTTATTTATTTGGCTGTGCTGGATCTTGGTGGCGACATGAGGGACTTTTGACCTTTGTTGCAGCAGATGGGATGCTTCTTTGTGGCAGGCGAACTCACTTGTTGCGTGTGGGATCTAGTTCCCCAACCAGGGATGGAGCCCAGGTCCCTTGCATTGGGAGCATGGAGTCCTAGCCAGTGGACCACCAGGGGTAAGACTTTTTAATATGAAAATAATCATTGTTATGATTATTCTGTTGAAAAATTGAAAGTAGAAATCTCTAGCCACATCACATGATTGCTAGAAATTAACAAAGTGGTCTTTAAAGCTTGGGAAGAATCAGGTAACATCTTTAATGCAAAGATCTGAGTGGTCTGTTCACCCAAAGAAGCAGCAGGATGGACTCCTAGGGAGCTGGGTCAGCTCGCAGACAGGCCTTTAGCAGGCAGGGACCCCTGCTCCGTACTAATGTGTGTGGTGTGGTAGTCGCTCAGCCATGTCCGACTCTCTGCAACCCCGCAAACTGTAGCCCACCAGACTCCTCTGTCCATGGGACTCTCTAGGCAAGAACACTGCGGTGGGTTGCCATTTTCTTCTCCAGGGGGTCTTCCCACCCTGGGACTGAACCCTGGTCTCCCACATTGCAGGCAGATTATTTACAATCTGAGTCCCCAGGGAAGTATGTCAAGCCAATCCGAGTGTTACAGGTGCTAGACGCCAGCGAGCTGGGCTTTCAGGGGAGAGGTAAAGATGAGAAAGACAGCTAGCTCCTAACCTCCAAGTCTGTTTCCGTTTTCTTCATTGCAAACCTTTATCAACATTTTCCACAAGACTTTCCTAGTAACCAAGAGACTCACAGGCAAACCACAAGACAGGGGCCTCTTCATAACGTACACACAGCCAACCACAAGACACTACCAGAGAAGCAGAATGAAGGAAAAATGGCAGGCACGTACAAAGACAGACTGTGGCAGTTTATAAACGGTGTACATGGAAGGGAGTTTTCCTGGCGGCTTATGGTAGGGAATCTGCCTGCAATGTGGAAGGCCTCAGTTCAGTCCCGGCGTCAGGAAGATCCGCTGGAGAAGCGCATGGCTTCACTCCGGTCTTCTTGCCTGGAGAGTTCTGCAGAGGGGCCTGGTGGGCTGTGGTCCGTAGGACTGCCAACAGTCAGACAAGAGTGAGCGGCAAATGCTTTCACAGACTTTTGACTTTCACGTGCATGGGATCCACGTACTCAGCATACTGCATACAGTGAACAGCTCCTGTGCATGGAAAAACCAATAAGTTTAAACAGTCTTAAGAAAGAGACAGAGTGCTCTGGCTTCTTGGTAAGCAGTCTGGTCAACTGTTGGCATATGATATAGGGAATTATTCACGACAGCCTTGGTCGTGTCAAGATTCTACAAATGTATAAAGAGGAAAGAGATGGCTTTTCCTTTCTCTTTTATTTTCATCTTTAGCCCTTGAACTGTTGGGAGGTTTCCCCTAGCAGTTAATTTTTAAAGTTGAGAAAAGCAGGTTGGAAAAACTAGCTAGAAATAGGGTCTGACCCAGACCTCCTAACGAACCCCCGAGAGGCTGTCTTCTAAAGTTTTTCAGACTGTCCTCTGGTTCAGAGCTTGAAAAAGCAGGCAGACTAGAAGGTTATCATGAATATGACCAGTATTTGAAATCATATTTGTATTACTTACATTTCAACTGTTAGTGAAGTAGCCACCCTTTATTTCCTTTCTGGGTGCCAGGCACTGGACTGCCCTTTACACATGTAATTACTAACAATGATGAAATCACTGAAGGGTTGGTAGTATTATTTCTTTTATTTTTAGACAAGGGAAATGAGGCCCAGAGGAATGCAAACGACTTACTCAAAGGCCCACAGCTATGAAGTCACAGGGCTGAGGACTCCCAACGCTTGGGTCTGTCTGCCTCCAAAGCCTGGGCTGTTTCCACTGCACTGGGCTTAATGAAACCAGAGCACTGCCTTCGGTGAACAAGCATATGGCATTAGTACCACGCTGGCCTTTTGCTGGGCACTTAGGTATTAATGACATTTCTCAGAAGAATATTTTGTATTTTATTCTCCTTTGGAACTCTCTGTCTTGACAAGCACTAAGCTGCCTCCCTGGGCAGCTCCAGAGTGGTCCTGTGGACCCTGGTGCAGGAATCTGACTTTCCCAGACACCATATCACTTGACCATCCTTCTTCTCTCATCTTTACAATTCCTGTATGTGCCAGATGCTTCAGAAAACAGATCCTTTGTACTGAATTTCCAGACCACAGTTCCCAGACCGCGGAAGGATGAGGACCAAAATATTTTTTTTATTCCATCAGCTCTATTTTTTTGTGGATGTATATATTTTTAGAGCCAGTTGAAAAGGAGGGGGGAGAAAAACCCACTCCCAAACAAACAACTCCCTGATCTAAAACAGAGAATGCAGGAGTCTTCACGTCCCTTAGAATGGACAGGATGTCAACTGTTGCTACAACAGAGCTTGTTTGAACAGAGTCAGAATGTAACTTATCTGAGAGAAGGCCGGTGTGCAGACCAGGAAGCGGGGTGAGAGGTTTGGGTTGATTAGAGAAGTCACAGGGTACTCTTCAGCAGGCATCAGACAGTTAAACTCTGGCGAAGGAGTCTATTTAAGATCTCATCAAGGAGATGATCAATGCCTAGTAATTGTAAAACGTATTTTGGGGGAAAAAATAAAGAAAATGGAAAAAAAGTCACTTTTTTCCTCTCCACTCGGAGACAAACAGGTTGACAAATTGGTATATTATTCTGCCATTTTTACTTGAAAATACAACATGGATCTCACTGGTTGAAAAACAATTTTCTTTCCTTTTTCCTGTGTTTTGCTGATGACTCAAGGCTTATGGGAGCTCAGTTCCCTGACCAGGACTGAACCTGGGTCACAGCAGCTGGAAACCCTAACCACTAGGGAACCCCTGAAAGCAAATATTTGCCGTGACTGTTTTTCATTGCTTCAGACAATCCCTTGAGTGAATATACTAGGCTTGTTGTCTTTTTATGTTGCTTTCTACCTACTTTTTATAAACTATCCATGTTGACACTCTTGTAGGCTGAATCCTTATCCAATACTGATTTCCTTAGGATGGATGAACAAACGTAAAAGGCATTTATTGGGCTAAAAGCTCTGCATATATTCAAGATTAAACTGTCCTCAGAAAGGTCTACAGTCTGAATATCAGAAATGCCATTTCTCTAATCTTCACTAGCACGAATACCCATGATACTGAATAATAAAAAGAAAATCATCGTTTTAAAAGCCGGCTACTTATTTTGGTTGGCAACCCGACAGATGGCAAAATTAATCTTAAGACTGCGGCTGTTATTTGGGAAAATACCTCCTTGACCTTTTTAGGTGGGAAAGGCTAGACCCGGGGGTTGGAGGCCGTTTTCTGTAAAGGGCCGGACGGAGACTGTTTGAGGCTTGTGGCCTGGAGAGCCTCTGTCGCCCCTGCTGGAGGCCCTGGTGCAGGCCTGGGGCCGCGTTCCGGCGAAACCTCGCAGACGGGGCTGGTCTGGCCCCGGGGCCACGGTGTGCCACCCCCTGGGCTCGACCCTCAGAAGGGCTGTTAAGGCGGCTGCTGGGTCGCTCAGCCGCGGCCCCAGGGACTGCGGCCCGCCGGCCCCGGCCCGGGGCTCCCCAGGCGAGCGCCCTGCCGTGGGCTGCCCTTGGCGCCCTGCAGGAAGGAGGCGCTGCTTCCGGGGACAGTCCTGGCGAGGGGCCGGGATGAGGGGGCTGCGGGGCTGGGGAGGCGGCAGGGAGCGGCCGAGGAGAAGCCGTGCAGGGCGGCGGGGAGGCCTGAAGCCTGCGGGGAGCAGCTCTCTGGGCGGCAGGCCGAGGCCTTCGTCCCGCTAAGCTCGGCCTGACCCGCTTCCCGCCCTGCTCTGCGCGGGAGGCCGCCGCCGTCCGTCTCGAGCCGCCCTCGCGCTCCGGCCCTGCTCTGCGGAAACGGGCGCGGGGAGAGGGGCCGCCGGGGCGGGCGAGCGCGCGAGGGCGGAGCCCGCGGAGGCAGCAGGCGGAGGCGGCGGCGCGGCCCCGGCCCCGAGTGTCCGCGCGCCGCGCTGTGCTGGGCAGTCCCGGGCCGCGGAGGACGCACACGCGAGGCCGGCTCCGCACCGCCGGGCGAGGGCCCCGGGCCGCAGGCCTGGGCTCAGAGCCCTCGCTGGGGGCGCCGGGCCGCGAGGGCCGCGCAGGGGCCTCCGAGCCTCGCCCGCAGCTGCTGCCGCCGAGGTCGGGGCCGACTGCGGGGGAGAGCTGCTAAAGTGACCGCTCAGACCTCGTCTTCCGTCTTTGTCCTCCTGCCTTGCTCTCAGAGCGAAGCAACACAGGCCGCAGGGCAAGGCCGCAGGGCAAGGCCGCAGGGCAAGGCCGCAGGGCAAGGCTTCACAGCGCCGGTCTCCCAGGACACCTAGAGGCGCAGAGCGGACTCGGGGGCAAGGAGTTGTAATCGGAACACTACTGCATTTTATTTGGATAATTTTTTAAAAGGGCATATCAGAAAACTGAAGGCCTTGGAATAAATGGGTTTAAAACAATGATATTTTAGGTGTTTAATTCTTTGTTTTAAACATGACACTAATACTAGGTGCTTTAGACAGAGAGAAAGGGCACAGCAGATGCATTTATGCCCTTGTTTAGGTTCTAGAAGGCTAAAATATGCCCCCAGTGAATCTATGTATGGCATCTATTTGAAGCTTCTTTTGTTCTGGAAAGACTCTACCAACACTAAAACCTAATAGTAGACTATTAAAATAAAAGGAAAACGTTGTGCCGTTACATCAGTTATAACAATGTGTTACATTTACTGGTAAAACGCTGCATCAAGCATGTGAAGAACCTGTGCTCCATCAAACATGTTAAGAGCCGCTGAGAAGCTTAGCTGGGGCCAGGGGGTGGTACGAAGGACCCGTTCCTCCAAGGCTGGCAGAGGGGCCCAGACAGACAGCAGTTCCTGATCACCTTCTCACACGGCTCTGAGTGTAGAAATAGGATCAACAGAGCCCTTCTAGCCCATGGGGTTGTGGTGCTAGTATTCATCTTGGCATGTATGAATTTGTCAGCGTTCAGAAGGAAGTAGGGGGTACCAGTTAATTTTTAGTAGACTCACCTTCTCCCAAAGGTTAATCAAATTCTCTTCCTAATGAAATCAGAAATAAATGGAGGTGAAGACACGTTCCCCAGCACATTAGTTTCTTAGGAGGGATTTTGAGACCAAAATGAGAAAGCGCAGCATTTTCTTTTCTTGGCCCAGTGGCATGATGGCCCTGTGCCCTGTGCTTTACCCTGAGACACGCAGTCAAGCAACAGATCGAGGCTGTCCTGGCACCATCTGCCGATCCAGTAACAAAGACATCCACAACATCCCACCCTTCCCATAGTCCCTCAGTTTCTAGACTACCTGCTGTTGATTGAATGTTTCATTCATGGGTTGCAAGAGGGTCTTACTTTATCAGGAGGTAGAGAATTAACACTTGGACCATTGCTGCAAATCAAACTCCGTGAGATTTTCAGCTTCCTTCACGGACACAGACCTTTGCGGGAGCCTTCCCTCGGCATTCTGTCGACATGGTCTGACTACCCTTGCTCGCATCACAGACCTCAGTTAGCTAGAGTGATTCCAGCCAGGTATTAGGAACATTGATCAAGAAGCCAAGGAAAAGGTGTCCAGCGCTTGTTTCTCATTACCTCTGTGTTCCATGCGATTTCCGGACTCCAAGTGACAAAGACACACAGACCCTCAGTGTCATTTTAACATATGTGTCCTTTGAAGGTTAAGCTTCATTGGGCTGGTCCTCACATACTTTGTCCCTGGTAATCAGAGGTCTCTTTGCAAGACAATTGAGCAGAAAGACCAACAAAGAAGAATCTCTGTTTCCATAGTACGGTCACTGACTTAGAACCCAAAGGTGCCAGAGCAAACTGCTAACTCCAAACCCTTTTTAATACTCACAAGAGAAAGACAAGGGTTATATCAATGGAATGGCCAGCAACCCAGCAAGTGAGAACATGTCCGACGTTAGCTGTCTTCTAAGAACAGCTGAAGTTCTGATAGTTACCCCAAAGGAATGCTGGTTCTGTTCTCAGCATCTGACTGTACAACTTTTGACCTTTCCTGTAGGAGTTCTGTGGGTTTGGGGTTTTGACTGTGCGCAGGAATTACTTTAAAAGTTCGTATACATAATACCATGCTAGGTGCCTTGAGAAAGTTCTCATCAGTAATTTTGGCCCTCATGCTTTCGGCCTTACATTTAAGAACCCAAAGCTTCCTCCACTGTCTACATAAGATGAGTTGTCACCCTTGTTCAGCAGAGTGAGTCTGTAACCTGGTTGTGCACATACTCAAGGGTCTTCAGCCTCTGATAAGTAACTTTTGATCATTCTCTTAGTCTATTCAAACGCATGTATACACGCTGCTGTATTTTAAATGGATAGCCAACAAGGGCCTAGTAAGCCAGGGAACTGTGCTCAGCCAGGACGGGAGGGGAGTTCGGGGGATACATGTTTATGTGTGGCTGAGTTCCCCTGATGTTCACCTGAAACTGTCACAACATTGCTAATTGGCTATCCCCCAATACAAAATAAAACATTTTTTTTTAAAGGAGGAAAGAAAAGATGATAAAAAGAAATAAAGGAATTGCTGTGTTTTAAAAAAAAGCAAGAATAAAAACGTAGACTACTATAACAAGAAAACCAGAAAAAACCCACAGACCAAGTGGCTTATGAACCTCTCACGGTTCTAGGGGCCGGAAGGTCCGAGCTGAAAGCGCTGGCTCTTTCTGTACCGGGTCAGCGCCCACTTCCTCTTCACGGCTGGTTGTCTTCACAGCATCTTCACGTTGTCAAGGGAGCCTTCTTGGGCCTCTTTTATAAGAACACTAAAAGCCTCTTGATGAAAGTGAAAGAGGAGAGTGAGAAAAAGTTGGCTTAAAGCTCAACTGTCAGAAAACGAAGATCATGGCATCTGGTCCCATCACTTCATGGGAAATAGATGGGGAAACAGTGGAAACAGTGTCAGACTTTATTTTCAGGGGCTCCAAAATCACTGCAGATGGTGACTGCAGCCATGAAATTAAAAGACGCTTACTCCTTGGAAGGAAAGTTATGACCAACCTAGACAGCATTAAAAAGCAGAGACATTACTTTGCCAACAAAGGTCCATCTAGTCAAGGCTATGCTTTTTCCAGTGGTCACGTATGGGTGTGAGAGTTGTGACTGTGAAGAAAGCTGAGCGCCAGAGAATTGATGCTTTCGAACTGTGGTGTTGGAGAAGACTCTTGAGAGTCCCTTGGGCTGCAAGGAGATCCAACCAGTCCATTCTGAAGGAGACCAGTCCTGGGTGTTCATTGGAAGGACTGATATTGAGGCTGAAACTCCAATACTTTGGCAACCTGATGTGAAGAGTTGACTCACTGGAAAAGACTCTGATGCTGGGAGTAAATGGGGGCAGGAGGAGAATGGGACGACAGAGGATGAGATGGCTGGATGGCATCGCCGACTTGATACACATGAGTTTGAGTGAACTCCAGGAGCTGGTGATGGACAGGGAGGCCTGGCGTGCTGTAATTCATGGGGTCGAAAGAGTTGGACAGGACTGAACCACTGAACTGAACTTAACTGAATGTCCTTCTTGAGGGTGGGGCACCTTCCAAAGGCCCCGCCTTCTAAATCCTCACCCTAGTAATTAGCATCTCAACATGAATTTCAAGGTGGGGAGGGGACCCANCACATGAGTTTGAGTGAACTCCAGGAGCTGGTGATGGACAGGGAGGCCTGGCGTGCTGTAATTCATGGGGTCGAAAGAGTTGGACAGGACTGAACCACTGAACTGAACTTAACTGAATGTCCTTCTTGAGGGTGGGGCACCTTCCAAAGGCCCCGCCTTCTAAATCCTCACCCTAGTAATTAGCATCTCAACATGAATTTCAAGGTGGGGAGGGGACCCAAATACTCAGTCCACACCAGTAGTAAAAACAGAAAAGCCTTTTTAACCATTATTTTAAACCATTTTAGCGAGAACATTTTTTTAAATTAATTTATTTCTATTTTTTTATTTTTGGCTGCGCTGGGTCTTCCTTGCTGTACATGGGCCGTCTCTTGCACAGCAGCCTGAGGAATCTTTCCAGACCAGGGATCAAACCACTGCCCTCTGCTTTGGAGGGTGGATTTTTAACCACTGGACCACTGAACCACCAGGGAAACCTGCCCAGCATTTTCTGATGATAACACATAATGGGGGTAATGTCCGTGGCGGGGCGAAGAACAGAGCAGATGATTTGCTGTGCTCAGTCTGGTGTGGAGGCTTTAGGATGCACCCTCCTTGCTTCCTCCATGCTCTTCTGTGACCACAAAGGCTGGTTTGGCATCCTTTCTGGGTGGTTGCCATCTTTTCCCCAAATGCATTGTTTTGCATTTGCCTTCAGGGAAGGCAATACCCATCCGTCTGATCACTTCCAGAAAGAAAAAAGATTTTTCACTCTGAAAGGCGGATCCATGCTTCCAGTCTGTCTGGGGATCTTTTAAAGCTCCTGAAAGAGACAGCTGAATGAAATGCCACCTGCGTGGCCTGAATAGTTAACAGATGTTGGAAAGATGCGGGGGGAAGCTGGGCTAGGAGTCACGCCACTGGGCAGGGTGCTCGGGGCACCTGTCCACCATAGGAACATGAATGGCCTCAGACGGATGCGATGCTTTCAGCTGGAGACATCCTCCAGAGCAAGCGAGCTGGTCGCCTCTCAGTAACGTATCCATTGCCTGGTAATCCTGAGTCAGTACACTTTTCCTTATATCTCGTGAAAGTCCTTTTTACTGCTTTTAAAACCAACATAATGCAGCGCCTAGGAGACAGAGGAGAGGGGTTTTTAAAGGCACAGTTTATGCCTCAAGGTGCTCTCCCTTCAGCCAATGGCCATAAATTGGCAGGCAGTGTTCTGCTCGGCTGGAAGAGGCCTGACTTTTTTTAATCTAATGCCTTTGATTTTGTTTCCTTGTTTCCATAGCCCCTGCTATTTCCTCCTGTTTTTCTTTTCTTTCTTTCTTTCTCTTTCTCTCTCTTTCTTTTGGCCAAACCACGTGGCATGTGGGATCTTAGTTCCCTGCCCAGGGGTCAAACATGCACCTGCTGTGGTGGAAATCCAGAGTCTAAACCGCCGGACTGCCGGGGAGCCCCATTCCTGCTGCTTTCCAGACAGCCCGCTCGCCTGTGCCCACCTCGCCAGGCCCTGTGGGTCCTTGGGTTTTCTGAATCTTACATCCTCAATTGTATAAAAGAAAATGTAACTATGGGCGCCTCTGCGTCTCCTGTACAAACTAAACGTCAGTCCTGACCCCAGGATACTTCTAGAGAATGCAGAGTTACTTCAGGTGTTTTCATGTATTTTGTCCCATATGGTTTGGTAAAACTGACAGAGTTTGCCAGTTTCCATGGTGTAAACACCCTGACCATGGCTGAGTCCATCCAGTGATGTCTCGGGAAAACGTGCTCATAGTCACTTGTGCAAGCCAGCTCCAGAACCACTCATGTTGCTCCTGTCAAGCCTGTGACCTCTTTTGATTTCTTTCCTCAAAATGAGCTAATCAGATGAAGAGGACTTAACTTTAATCGTGGACAAAGCAAAAGGGTCAAAGGAAAATATAAAAGATTTTTCTCTGATAAACTTTAGACATTATGTAACGTATGGCACCCCACCCCAGTACTGTTGCTGGAAAATCCAATGGACGGAGTAGCCTGGTGGGCTGCAGTCCATGGGGTCGCTAACAGTCGGACAGACTGAGCGACTTCACTTTCACTTTTCTCTTTCATGCATTGGAGAAGGAAATGACAACCCACTCCAGTATTCTTGCCTGGAGAATCCCAGGGATGGGGGAGCCTGGTGGGCTGCCATCTATGGGGTCACACAGAGT
>SJYX01019863.1:0-45507 GCA_006410675.1 Oreotragus oreotragus | reverse complement strand
AGGTAGACTTGGGCATGTGTCTGGCATATATTCTCTTTAGGATGATGCTTCATCCGAAGGGAAAAGAGCTATAAGAAGTGGATATGGATGCACTGCTCACCAGGAACCTGCATCCTGGGGCCCAGAGAAGCTCATTCTAAGGGCAGTAAACAGAGAAAGACACACGCCTGTGGCGTCGCTTATGCACATAAGGGGCTTCTCTGGTGTCCGAGTGGTGAGACTGTTCCCACCGCAGGGGCCCTGGGCTCCATCCTGGTCAGGGAGCTGGATCCCACGTGCAGGTTCTCACACTGCCGCAGAGACCTGGCGCAGCCTAATAAGTGTGCATTTTTAAAAATGATGCAAATGAATCTATTTACAGAACAGAAACAGAGCTTCAGACATCGAAAACAAGCCTGTGGTTACCAAAGGGGATGTGGAGGGGGCGGGGGGCGGTTTAGGAGTTGGAATTAGCAGTGTAAGCTGCTGCCGCTGCTGCTTAGGCACCAAGCCCTGGCCCTCTCTCTGTGACCCCGACTCTCTGTGACGTGGGGGGCGGGGGGACGGGCGGGGGGTTGTTTAGGAGTTTGGAATTAGCATGTGTACACTGCTGCTGCTATAGCTGCTTAGGCACCAAGTCGTGTCCCAGTCTGTGACCCTGTGGACGTAGCTGCCAGGCTCCTCTGTCCATGGGATTTCCCACGCAAGAATCCTGGAGTGGGCTGCCATGTCCTTCCCCAGGTGATCTTCCCAACCCAGAGATCGAACTCAAGTTTCCTCTCTGGCAGGCAGATTCTTTACCACTGAACCACCTAGGAAGGCCATGTACACACACATATAAAATAGGTTTACAAAACAGGGTCCTACTATATATCACAGGGAACCATACTTAATACCTTGTAATAACCTGTAAAAGAAAAGGATCTGGGAAAGAATATATGTGTATATATGACTGAATCACTTGCTGTACACTAGAAACTAACAAAACATTGTAGATCAACCATATTTCAACTTTTAAAGGAAGAAGATGATGCATCCTTGTGTGCAAACTCACTACCCAGTGTTTGGTGTGGACAGAAGACTGATGTGATACTGCTGTGCCTAGCGGTGAAGAGCATGAGCTGTGGGTTCAGAATCTGTGCTCTGCCACTGACGAGCTGATATATCAGTCTTAAACCCTCTGGGCCTCAGTTTCCACATCTGTAAAATGCAGTAATAATTGTAACCACTCCCTAGTCCTGCTGGGAAATGGAGTCAATAGATTGAAACAGTGTAAAGTGTTTTTGGCACAGAGGAAATGCTGTATTAATAGGTTATTATTGTAAATATTATTATAGTTTGCCTGCAAAATCCAATAAAGGGAATAGATGATGCCTCCTTAAGACATCATTCTCTAGAAGAAAGATGTGGAAGTGACGGGGGAACCTGAACTTGAGTGCTTTTTCCTTCTAAAATATGAAATAGGGCCTGTGCCGAGCTCTTGACCGTGACGGCACCCTGACTCAGGAGACAGTGACAGTGATCAGGCGCTAGCCTCCTCCTTGGTCTTCTCTTCAGCCCTGTTTATGAGTGGTCTATCCCTTCCCTTTCTCTCCACTTTCTCCATGTCAATAAAATTAAAGAATCTGTTATGTTATCCTGTCCGCAGCAAACAGAGATCGTAAATCTTTTTATGGAAAGGAAACAGGCAATGCTTTCCTGTTAAACTTCCTTTAGGACCATTGACTGATTCCTCCTTGATCTGGATCGGTTACTCCAGGAACATGGATTCATGCGCAATAGTGTTACTTTCACTCAGGCCAACCCGCAACTTTTCCATTAATTTACAATTTTGAATAAGTCACTCAGCATTTATGATCCTGCACTTCCTCACCAATAAAATGGGAGCAATGGCAATACTTACCTGTCTGAGCAGAAGGCAGAACTAACTGTGAGGAAGAATTAGAACGCACTTCACAAGCCCGAGCGCTTTCTGAGTATTTCGTACTTAGCCGAGGTAAGTGAGTGGGGAGTATGGAAGCCGACATTCACCTCTTTGTCGTGACACCTCCTGCTGCTGCTGCTGCTGCTGCTGAGTTGCTTCAGTCGCGTCCGACTCTGTGCGACCCCACAGACGGCAGCCCACCAGGCTCCCCCGTCCCTGGGACTCTCCAGGCAAGGATACTGGAGTGGGTCGCCATTTCCTTCTCCAATGCACGTGACACCTCTCTAGATGTGCCTAATTTCCCAGTCCAGACACTGAGGACCCTGAGATTTGCTGACCCTTTCTCCTCTTCTTATTTTTCTTCTTCTGTTGGGTTGGCCCAACCTAAACGAACTTTTGGGGCCAACCCATTTTAATCCCTTTACAAAGAGGCGCTTTAGCGCGTTAGGAGGCCCAGCGCCCCGCTCCGGCGCTGAGTGCCTCCGTGCTGGCACGGAACACTTAGGCCTCGCGGGGAAGTGCCCTGATTTGACGGGCGTTTCCCTGTGTCGGCTGGACGGCCTGTCGTTACTGTGCAGCGGCCCCGCCGGGGGGCCCGTGCTCTCACTGGGGGCGCGCGTGTCTGCAGCGGGGCCCTTGTCGCTGCTGAGGCCCCGCGCCGCCGTGGCTGCAGGGTTTCCCGGCTGAGGCTGGGGCCCTGTGGTGAGTGCAGGCGGCAGAGGCTGGGGGTCCCATCCCTGGTGGGGCCTGTAGCCCTACATGCCAGCGGGCGCAGCCGCAAACAAATAATACTTCTTTAAATTAAAAACGTTTGATAACGCGTGGAGATTCTCCCAGGCTGCCTCTGCCCTTTCTCTTGAAATGACGGGCGCTTTGCCACAACACTTGTCTGGACGCTGTCTCACAGGGCAGCTCTGCGCACTCAGAGGAGAGCTCCGGCTCCTCCTGGTCGGTTCCCAAGCCCGGGCCACCCCCGCCTCAGCTCCCTGACGGAACGATCCCTATGGACAGTGATTTGCTAAATTGGTGGATGCATGAAGTCTTCTGTAGCGTTTATTGGAACAGAGCATCGATTTGGGATTTCTTGAGGCTGATGTTTAGTGAACGAAAGAAAAAAAATAAAACCTTGTGCTTTCTTTTTTTGAATGGTGATGCCTGTACATGATCTCAGCTCTAAAGTACTGTTATTGAAATCTGTGATGGATGATGTTCAGTGACTGCTTTAGAAAACAGAGTTATGATAAATGACTTCAGGGTGTTGATGGGGGTATTTCTTTTTCATGCAAGAAGGAAGGGAAAAAGGACATAGGGAGGCAGGGGATGAGAGAAGAAATCACTTAACCTCATCAAGACTTATTTTCCTTACACGAAAAATGAAGATAATAGTAATCTTTACTGTATTTGTCTTGGATTCCCTACAGTTAGACTCTATGTGAAAGCCCTGCTCCATCCAGAAAGTGCTTTAGAAGTCCTATGCTTGACTCTTTTGTGACCCCGTGGACTGTAGCCTACCAGGCTCTTCTATCCATGGAATTTTCCAACGTTTAAAGTCAACAGTTGATCTGACTCCCTAAGCAACTTCAGAATGCTCATGTCCCCCCAGTCTCTGGATATTCCTTGTGGTTAGGTCTTTCTCAGCTTGTTTTGGTTTTCATTTCTTCTATCAAAACTCATTGGTTTATAGGAGATAATGTCAGCTTTAGACCCAAATTGCCTTTCATTCCCCACTTAGAAAGCATCATTAGAAGGATTATATGCTATAAGTCTTGAGATTTCTTTAGGCAAATTCATAGCTAACATTTTTTTGATGCTTCATAGTTGACAAAGTATTTTTCAAATATTATGTAATTTATTTAGGGCACTGACTCTATGGGGTAAGAATCTTAAGTTTCGGGGGAGAAATGAAGGTAATAATACATACCTGTTTCTGGCAGAAAGTGAAGGGGAACTAAAAAGCCTGTTGATGAAAGTGAAAGTGGAGAGTGAAAAAGTTGGCTTAAAGCTCAACATTCAGATAACTAAGATCATGGCATCTGGTCTCATCACTTCATGGGAAATAGATGGGGAAACAGTGGAAACAGTGTCAGACTTTATTTTTTTGGGCTCCAAAATCACTGCAGATGGTGGTTGCAGCCATGAAATTAAAAGACCCTTACTTCTTGGAAGAAAAGTTATGACCAACCTAGATAGCATATTCAAAAGCAGAGACATTACTTTACCAACTAAGGTCCGTCTAGTCAAGGCTATGGTTTTTCCTGTGGTCATGTATGGATGTGAGAGTTGGACTGTGAAGAATGCTGAGCGCTGAAGAATTGATGCTTTTGAACTGTGGTGTTGGAGAAGACTCTTGAGAGTCTCTTGGACTGCAAGAGATCCAACCAGTCCATTCTGAAAGAGATCAACCCTGGGATTTCTTTTGAAGGAATGATGCAGAAGCTGAAACTCCAGTACTTTGGCCACCTCATGAGAAGAGTTGACTCATTGAAAAAGACCCTGATTCTGGGAGGGATTGGGGGCAGGAGGAGAAGGGGACGACAGAGGATGAGATGGCTGGATGGCATCACTGACTCGATGGACGTGAGTCTGAGTGAACTCTGGAAGTTGGTGATGAACAGGGAGGCCTGGCATGCTGCGNGGATGAGAGAAGAAATCACTTAACCTCATCAAGACTTATTTTCCTTACACGAAAAATGAAGATAATAGTAATCTTTACTGTATTTGTCTTGGATTCCCTACAGTTAGACTCTATGTGAAAGCCCTGCTCCATCCAGAAAGTGCTTTAGAAGTCCTATGCTTGACTCTTTTGTGACCCCGTGGACTGTAGCCTACCAGGCTCTTCTATCCATGGAATTTTCCAACGTTTAAAGTCAACAGTTGATCTGACTCCCTAAGCAACTTCAGAATGCTCATGTCCCCCCAGTCTCTGGATATTCCTTGTGGTTAGGTCTTTCTCAGCTTGTTTTGGTTTTCATTTCTTCTATCAAAACTCATTGGTTTATAGGAGATAATGTCAGCTTTAGACCCAAATTGCCTTTCATTCCCCACTTAGAAAGCATCATTAGAAGGATTATATGCTATAAGTCTTGAGATTTCTTTAGGCAAATTCATAGCTAACATTTTTTTGATGCTTCATAGTTGACAAAGTATTTTTCAAATATTATGTAATTTATTTAGGGCACTGACTCTATGGGGTAAGAATCTTAAGTTTCGGGGGAGAAATGAAGGTAATAATACATACCTGTTTCTGGCAGAAAGTGAAGGGGAACTAAAAAGCCTGTTGATGAAAGTGAAAGTGGAGAGTGAAAAAGTTGGCTTAAAGCTCAACATTCAGATAACTAAGATCATGGCATCTGGTCTCATCACTTCATGGGAAATAGATGGGGAAACAGTGGAAACAGTGTCAGACTTTATTTTTTTGGGCTCCAAAATCACTGCAGATGGTGGTTGCAGCCATGAAATTAAAAGACCCTTACTTCTTGGAAGAAAAGTTATGACCAACCTAGATAGCATATTCAAAAGCAGAGACATTACTTTACCAACTAAGGTCCGTCTAGTCAAGGCTATGGTTTTTCCTGTGGTCATGTATGGATGTGAGAGTTGGACTGTGAAGAATGCTGAGCGCTGAAGAATTGATGCTTTTGAACTGTGGTGTTGGAGAAGACTCTTGAGAGTCTCTTGGACTGCAAGAGATCCAACCAGTCCATTCTGAAAGAGATCAACCCTGGGATTTCTTTTGAAGGAATGATGCAGAAGCTGAAACTCCAGTACTTTGGCCACCTCATGAGAAGAGTTGACTCATTGAAAAAGACCCTGATTCTGGGAGGGATTGGGGGCAGGAGGAGAAGGGGACGACAGAGGATGAGATGGCTGGATGGCATCACTGACTCGATGGACGTGAGTCTGAGTGAACTCTGGAAGTTGGTGATGAACAGGGAGGCCTGGCATGCTGCGATTCATGGGGTCGCAAAGAGTCAGACACGACTGAGTGACTGAACTGAACTGAACTGTCTCCCAGGATTGATAGGATTAAATAAGATGATGTTTGTAAGAGCTCTGCCTAGCCCCCTAGCATACAGAAAACACATATTTCTAACACCTCTCATTTATGGATGAAGAAACAAATTCAGAGAGGTTATGTGATATGTTTAAGGTTACAGGACAAGTCAAAGGTGGATCCATCAGTCAGACTGCCCCTTCATCATGCTAACATGTCATGTTCAGTTCAGTTCAGTCGCTCAATCGTGTCTGACTCTTTGCGACCCCATGAATCACAGCACGCCAAGCCTCCCTGTCCATCACCATCTCCCGGAGTTCACTTAGATTCATGTCCATCGAGTCAGTGATGCAATCCAGCCATCTCATCCTCTGTCGTCCCCTTCTCCTCCTGCCCCCAATCCCTCCCAGCATCAGAGTCTTTTCCAATGAGTCAACCCTTCTCATGAGGTGGCCAAAGTACTGGAGTTTCAGCTTCTGCATCATTCCTTCATCTGCATAGAAGTTAAATAAGCAGGGAGACAATATACAGCCTTGACGTACTCCTTTTCCTATTTGAAACGAGTCAAAATATTTGAAATTGTAAGTTTGGATTCCATGTTACAGACTATTGAGAAAGAGAGAAACAAAGGGAGAAAAAGGAAGAAAGATAAAGAGAAGGAAGAGGGAGGGAATGCAAGCACGTGCTGTGTCTGAGTGTGTCCCCGCCAAATTCATGTGTGTGCGTGTGAGTGCTCAACTGTGTCCAACTCTTTGCAACTCCATCGACTGTGGCCCACCAGGCTCCTGTCCATGGGAGTCTCCACGCCAGAATACCAGAGTGGGTTGCCGTTTCCTCCTCTGGGGGATCTTCCTGACCCAGGGATCGAACCCACGTCTCCTGAGTCTCCTGCATTGCAGGCAGATTCTTTACCACTGAGCCGCCAGGGAAGCCCAGATTCATATACCGAAATCCTAATGCTCGGAGTGATGATTTCAGGAGGCAGGCCCTTTGGGAAGTGCTTGGGTGATGAGGGTGGGCCTCCTCTGAAGGGGATTAGCCCGTGTATAAAACAGCCGCCCCCCGAGTTCTGTGGCCCCTCCACCACGAGGACACGGTGAGAAGTCTGCCGCCTGGAAGAGGCCTTCACCCTGCCCGCTGACGCGCTGGTCTCAGGCTTCCAGGCTCCAGGACTGTGCGACACGAATTTCTGTTGTCATCACCTACGCAGTCTGTGGTATTTTGTTATAACAGCCCAGAGAACTCAGAGAGGTTTTACAGTGTTGACTCGCTAAGACACAGGTGAGAGTAATAAACACCCCCGGCGCAGGTAGGTGTCCTGTGAACAGTGGCGGGGAGGGGCCTTCGGCCGGTGACGTAACCGGAGCCGGCGGCAGTGACGCGGCCGCGTTTCCCGCGCTTCCCGCGCTTCCGCTTCCGGCTGCTCGGGCGCCATGTTCGCGGCCGCCCGCCTCAGCGCTCTCTGCTGACAGCTGGGTCCACGGCAGTCCCCAGCGGGCCCGGCGGAGGCAGGGGCCCCTAATAAAATCCAGACTGGTTCAGCTGAAAGTGTCTGTAACCCTTCCTATATCTACTTGGTATCTGGACCTCTCAACAGACATCGTGGAAATGCTGTTCACAACCGCAGACGTTTTGGTCCCTTGACAGAATTCTGAGGGAAGCAGACGTGTTCACGGGCCCCCAGCTCTTCTTCGCAGCCTCCCGACCACACATTCAGCATGTCTGACTTCTGCCTGCTGCAAAGTCTCACGCTCACCTAAGGTCCCTTTGGGTTTCCCAGGTGGTACAGTGGGAGAGAACCTGCCTGCCAGTGCAGGAAATGCAGGAGACACAGGTTTGATCCCTGGGTGGGGAGGATGCCCTGGAGGAGGGCACAGCAACCCACTGCAGTGTTCTTACCTGGAGAATCCCCATGGGCAGAGGAGCCCGGCCGGCTACAGTCCAAGGTGTTGCAAAGACTTGGACACGACTGAAGTGACTTAGCACACACACCCTAGAATGGCACCGCATCTAAGGAGTATTACCAATATTTTCCAAAGGTCTCAAGCTTCTTCATAGTGATATGAATATATATTTCTTTGCGTTGCTGTCGGTCATTAGGTATGGGGCCATAAAGTCTGGCACATAGTAAGCACTCAATAAATACAATCTTTCATGGCTGCTATGCAAATAGAATGTGACAGTTTTGACTTTATTTTAGAAGTTCTTTCTTTCTCTTTGTGCTCCTCTATTAACTTTTATTCAACAAAATATTTGCTAAATAACTGGTATGTTCTAAGCACTGTGCTAAGACCTTTGTATTCACTGGTCTTACTTGATTCCTCACAGTAAGCCTTGAGCTGGATATTATTACAAAAATAACTTCGCCATCCTGGGGATATAGCCTTGAACAAGACAGATGTTATACTCACCTCCCAGAGCTTGCTTGCAGTATAGTGGGGAAATCAGATGTTCAGCTAGTAATTACAGTACAGTCATCACACCAGCCTGCTCTCCGGGAGTTGTTGGCTACTTCTTCACATTGGTTACTGGATCCTGGATTTTAAATACAATTGGCCTTCCTATTACTAAGGGCTCCACACTGTGAGGTTATATCCCCAGTCTTTTAGGGCTCTTACCAGTGAAGATCCTGAAAGCTTAGAGATGGAAGAGAATGGAGAATATGTGGCTATTTGTATTTTTTTTAGATTAGAGCTTATTATTTGTTATTACCTGGTAAATAAGACACACAGACCCAAGCTTCTTTCTTCCTTTCAAGAGGGATCAAAGAGCTTGGAATTCCCAGCCAACATCCTCACAAAAGGCAGTTAGTTGGTTGGTGGAAGAGGCATTTAGAACAGACCTACTGCGTGGAGATCCGACTCACTGAGTCTTCTTGGACCATGCAGCTCCACAGAGCACAGAAGTACTGCTTAGAGAGAAGAACGACACAGAGACCTACGCTGACACCACCACTGCCAGCCCCACTCCCTTTCTTAGCCCTCAGTTAAACCCACAGCCAGATCGTCAACATGCCTGGGCGTTCTTGTCCGGACACAGTGATCCCTCAGGTACGAAGACTCACTCCAGAAGAGGAAAGAGCAGGCCACGAATGACTCTGAAATAAACTAGCATACTTAAAAAAAAACACTTTGGGAGTACTCCGAGATCGTATTTATCTACTTCATGCTTGCATACATATAATTGTATTCCCTGTTAGGGTCTCTTGAATGAAATTAGTTTCCTTGTTACCTCCTTGATGTTTGTCACATGAATTAGCTACAGTTCAGACTGTCCCTTGCAAGCAATGTGTTTTACACCAAAATATAAATTCCTGAAGGCATAGGCAAACGAGAGTTGGTGTTTTCCCTATTGCGTAAACTTCCATGCCCTTTTTACTTGTCAGCCTGCTAGAGTCTCGGAGACACAGTGTACACGCTCCCCAGAAGTGAAGTGAAGTCGCTCAGTCGTGTCCGACTCTTACCGAGCCCATGGACTGCAGCCCACCAGGCTCCTCCATCCATGGGATTCTCCAGGCAAGAGTACTGGGGTAGGGTGCCATTGCCTTCTCCCCCCACACAAGCACTGCTGCTACTGCTGCTAAGTCGCTTCAGTCGTGTCCGACTCTGTGCGACTCCATAGACAGCAGCCCACCAGGCTCCCCTGTCCCTGGGATTCTCCAGGCAAGAACACTGGAGTGGGTTGCCATTTCCCTATCCATCAAATATTCCTTTGCTTGAAATAGAAATGATCAGCTCTTCATTAAGGGAAGTGACACAGTGATGTGAAAGCAAAAGGAAAACTTTTCATGCTCAGGAACTCAGAACCCACATCCCCCCAGCGAGGCTTCCGCTTTTCTGGTTAATTGTGAGGAATAACCAGAAGAGTCTACTTTAAAGTATAAATTCTGCTAGAGATAACAAACATCATTTTGAATGTCCTTACCTTTTATAAAAAATCATAAACTATAATTCTGTTTTCCTCTCAGTAGCCCAAGGTTGCAGATATGAGAGTTAAGGTATTTGATAACCAAAAATTATAGGAAACTATTTAATAACCAAGGGAGACCTGAAGAAAAAAAGCAGTCATATCCGTGCTTTGAAGAAAAGAACACAGCCATTGTATCCTGTGAAAAGTGTCGGTAATAAACTCTTTACAAAGGTGTTGAGCTTTCCAACTTTTAATTTTCATGCCCTCATGGAAAGATAAGCATCTTAAGAAGAGCCAAATTGTTTCATTCAGCTGTCGAAAGAAGCTCTAGTTTTGAGACACTGCTTACTGCTTATACAGTCCTCCCATTGCCATGAAATAAAACTTTCATGTTAGTTGCCTTTGCAGAGATTATACAGCACTTGGGAGTGCTGAGTGTTCTCCATTGGGGCTCATTTTAGGGGAAGCTAAAAACNAGGAGCCCGGCCGGCTACAGTCCAAGGTGTTGCAAAGACTTGGACACGACTGAAGTGACTTAGCACACACACCCTAGAATGGCACCGCATCTAAGGAGTATTACCAATATTTTCCAAAGGTCTCAAGCTTCTTCATAGTGATATGAATATATATTTCTTTGCGTTGCTGTCGGTCATTAGGTATGGGGCCATAAAGTCTGGCACATAGTAAGCACTCAATAAATACAATCTTTCATGGCTGCTATGCAAATAGAATGTGACAGTTTTGACTTTATTTTAGAAGTTCTTTCTTTCTCTTTGTGCTCCTCTATTAACTTTTATTCAACAAAATATTTGCTAAATAACTGGTATGTTCTAAGCACTGTGCTAAGACCTTTGTATTCACTGGTCTTACTTGATTCCTCACAGTAAGCCTTGAGCTGGATATTATTACAAAAATAACTTCGCCATCCTGGGGATATAGCCTTGAACAAGACAGATGTTATACTCACCTCCCAGAGCTTGCTTGCAGTATAGTGGGGAAATCAGATGTTCAGCTAGTAATTACAGTACAGTCATCACACCAGCCTGCTCTCCGGGAGTTGTTGGCTACTTCTTCACATTGGTTACTGGATCCTGGATTTTAAATACAATTGGCCTTCCTATTGCTAAGGGCTCCACACTGTGAGATTTTATACCCAGTCTTTTAGGGCTCTTACCAGTGAAGATCCTGAAAGCTTAGAGATGGAAGAGAATGGAGAATATGTGGCTATTTGTATTTTTTTTAGATTAGAGCTTATTATTTGTTATTACCTGGTAAATAAGACACATAGACCCAAGCTTCTTTCTTCCTTTCAAGAGGGATCAAAGAGCTTGGAATTCCCAGCCAACATCCTCACAAAAGGCAGTTAGTTGGTTGGTGGAAGAGGCATTTAGAACAGACCTACTGCGTGGAGATCCGACTCACTGAGTCTTCTTGGACCATGCAGCTCCACAGAGCACAGAAGTACTGCTTAGAGAGAAGAACGACACAGAGACCTACGCTGACACCACCACTGCCAGCCCCACTCCCTTTCTTAGCCCTCAGTTAAACCCACAGCCAGATCGTCAACATGCCTGGGCGTTCCTGTCCGGACACAGTGATCCCTCAGGTACGAAGACTCACTCCAGAAGAGGAAAGAGCAGGCCACGAATGACTCTGAAATAAACTAGCATACTTAAAAAAAAACACTTTGGGAGTACTCCGAGATCGTATTTATCTACTTCATGCTTGCATACATATAATTGTATTCCCTGTTAGGGTCTCTTGAATGAAATTAGTTTCCTTGTTACCTCCTTGATGTTTGTCACATGAATTAGCTACAGTTCAGATTGTCCCTTGCAAGCAATGTGTTTTACACCAAAATATAAATTCCTGAAGGCATAGGCAAACGAGAGTTGGTGTTTTCCCTATTGCGTAAACTTCCATGCCCTTTTTACTTGTCAGCCTGCTAGAGTCTCGGAGACACAGTGTACACGCTCCCCAGAAGTGAAGTGAAGTCGCTCAGTCGTGTCCGACTCTTACCGAGCCCATGGACTGCAGCCCACCAGGCTCCTCCATCCATGGGATTCTCCAGGCAAGAGTACTGGGGTAGGGTGCCATTGCCTTCTCCCCCCACACAAGCACTGCTGCTACTGCTGCTAAGTCGCTTCAGTCGTGTCCGACTCTGTGCGACTCCATAGACAGCAGCCCACCAGGCTCCCCTGTCCCTGGGATTCTCCAGGCAAGAACACTGGAGTGGGTTGCCATTTCCCTATCCATCAAATATTCCTTTGCTTGAAATAGAAATGATCAGCTCTTCATTAAGGGAAGTGACACAGTGATGTGAAAGCAAAAGGAAAACTTTTCATGCTCAGGAACTCAGAACCCACATCCCCCCAGCGAGGCTTCCGCTTTTCTGGTTAATTGTGAGGAATAACCAGAAGAGTCTACTTTAAAGTATAAATTCTGCTAGAGATAACAAACATCATTTTGAATGTCCTTACCTTTTATAAAAAATCATAAACTATAATTCTGTTTTCCTCTCAGTAGCCCAAGGTTGCAGATATGAGAGTTAAGGTATTTGATAACCAAAAATTATAGGAAACTATTTAATAACCAAGGGAGACCTGAAGAAAAAAGCAGTCATATCCGTGCTTTGGAGAAAAGAACACAGCCATTGTATCCTGTGAAAAGTGTCGGTAATAAACTCTTTACAAAGGTGTTGAGCTTTCCAACTTTTAATTTTCATGCCCTCATGGAAAGATAAGCATCTTAAGAAGAGCCAAATTGTTTCATTCAGCTGTCGAAAGAAGCTCTAGTTTTGAGACACTGCTTACTGCTTATACAGTCCTCCCATTGCCATGAAATAAAACTTTCATGTTAGTTGCCTTTGCAGAGATTATACAGCACTTGGGAGTGCTGAGTGTTCTCCATTGGGGCTCATTTTAGGGGAAGCTAAAAACTGAACAAGTCATATCCATTACCCAGAATTATGCCCATGGTCTCCAGGAACACATGGGTGCTGAGGACAGGCAGGCCTGCGTGGGCATCTGCAGGCTTGGCGCTCACTGAGCGGCTCAGGACAAGTCTGCCTTCAGTGGACCCCGGCTTCCTCCCTTGCAACATGACATGGTTTTGCATAGTCCTTTCCTCCACGGATGTTCTGCGACTCTTGGCAAGACCAGGGAGCTAAACTGCTCTAATGAAGTATTAAACAATCAGGATTTTAAGTCTCAGAAGTCATCTCTTCCAAACCCCGTCCATCCAGGCTTTCATAACTGGCCCAGAAAGATAATATTGTCCTCCTGATCCATTTCTAATGCTCTGTCATGGACTCCCCATCTCACACTCTCTGGGTCTGAAACTAAGAAGCTACTGCTTACTGATTTTATAGAACATGTAAGGTTTCTTAATGCTGTGGTTGTGTAGATTTTTTTTAAAGAGAAAAAAAGGAGAGCTAAACAGTCTTTTTCTTTTTCTTGAGCAAACTAAAATAACAGTATAATTTGACCTGGATTTATAAAACTGCAATTTATTCATTGAACTGGAAACAACTGCACTTTATCTTCTTAGCTGTTATTTATTAAGCCACCCGATGGCAGGCATTGGGCTAAGCCTTCTTTCTAGACATACTATTTAAAATCTAAATAAATCACCATGAAATGTAGGTGTCATTATGCCCACGTCACAGAAGATGAAATTGAAGTGCAAAGATATTGTTGCCTAGAGGCCTCCTCACGCGAAGAGCAGACTCATTGGAAGAGACCCTGATGCTGGGAGGGATTGGGGGCAGGAGAAGGGGGTGACAGAGGATGACATGGCTGGATGGTGTCACAGACTCGATGGACGTGAATTTGGGTGAACTCCGGGAGTTGGTGATGGACAGGGAGGCCTGGCGTGCTGCGATTTATGGGGTCGCAAAGAGTCGGACACGACTGAGAGACTGAACTGAACTGAACTGAACTGAGAGTCACTCAGTTTGTGGTGGAACTGAGGTTCCAATTCATCCCAGTAATCCTAACCACGATATACCATGTATACATACAGATATATATCATATACATATATATCAATATGTGTAAAACATACTGAAAGATGTATGTAGGGCTAATGTTTCCACTTCCATTTCTAAACCAATCTGTTGCAAAATGAAACATTTTGAGCTCACCACTCGGTGATTTAGAATTCATTTACAACATCTCCTAGCATGGAGTGGGTTCTCAGTTTGGTTGAACAGATGTGTTTGCTCAGACTCTTTGAGACATGTGGACTGTAGCCTACCAATCTCTGTTCATGAGATTTCCCAGGCAAGAATACTGGAGTGGGTTGACATTGCCTCCTTCAGGGAATCTTCCCCACCCAGGGATCAAACCCACATCGCCTACATTGGCAGACAGATTCTTACCACTGCACCATCTGGGTAGCTTCGCTTGAACAGATTCTTGGATTTATAAACATGGGGCTTATGAATGGAGAGTCACTGTGGGGTCAGTGATACACTCGGCAGTGTCTTTGTTGAGTTGCAATGATGGCTTTTGTAGCCTCCCTGTTTGCACTTTGACCTGATGCCATAGTCATTGGCATGGTGGCTCTCGGGACTCCAGGACATGAACCCACACTCTCTGTTTAAAATATGTTGGTGGAAAGATTGGGTCTAGTGAACAGCTTTCAACTGAGACACATTTAGCAGTAGCTCTGCTCTTGCAGGAGGTTGATGATATTAGGTGTGGCCCTTGCCCTGTCCCTTCAGCCTGTTCCAAAAGGGACACAACTTTCCCTTTGGGGACCTTTGGTAAGCCTAGAACATTTTAGCTAGAGTTGATTATAATTGTAGCTACATAGGAAAATCTTATTTTTCAAAATAATTTTCAAGAATTCATGCATGCCTGGGATACACAATCCAACAGCTACTGAAGTCCTTCCTCCAGCCTTCCCTCTCATTCACCCAGTTCCCTTCCCAGATGCAACTGGTGTGTTCCAGAATATTCCAGAGATACTCTAGACATCAGTTCAGTTCAGTTGCTCAGTCGTGTCCAACTCTTTGCGACGACATGGACTGCAGCATGCCAGGCCTCCCTGTCCATCACCAAGGAGTCCATCATCTGGGAGTTTACTCAGACTCATGTCCATCACATCGGTGATGCCATCCAACCATCTCATCCTCTGTTGTCCCCTTCTCTAGACATGTATAAGCACTTGAGTGTTTGTGAATTTTTTTCCCACAAGGAGTAATGCATTTTACACAATGTTATACCTTGCTTGGAAAACAGAACTTTAAAACAGTGTCCTTCATGTAAGGGTCAGTTAATACATATTTGTTTAATAAATTAATCCACAAAGGCAATGAGCAAGAGGCAGCGAGAATATTTTCCTGGGAGGTAGTCATACCATTCTGCAGTAAAGCTCAGAAAGATTTGCCTGGCTTCTAATCTCTATTTGTTCCTCTGTTCTATAGTAGGAGGCTAAAAGACCACAGGGCTTGGAATCAAACTCATATCCAACTCTTTGCGACGACATGGACTGCAGCATGCCAGGCCTCCCTGTCCATCACCAAGGAGTCCATCATCTGGGAGTTTACTCAGACTCATGTCCATCACATCGGTGATGCCATCCAACCATCTCATCCTCTGTTGTCCCCTTCTCTAGACATGTATAAGCACTTGAGTGTTTGTGAATTTTTTCCCACAAGGAGTAATGCATTTCACACAATGTTATACCTTGCTTGGAAAACAGAACTTTAAAACAGTGTCCTTCATGTAAGGGTCAGTTAATACATATTTGTTTAATAAATTAATCCACAAAGGCAATGAGCAAGAGGCAGCGAGAATATTTTCCTGGGAGGTAGTCATGCCATTCTGCAGTAAAGCTCAGAAAGATTTGCCTGGCTTCTAATCTCTATTTGTTCCTCTGTTCTATAGTAGGAGGCTAAAAGACCACAGGGCTTGGAATCAAACTCATACAGACTTGTTTAGCCATTGATTTTCCCAGTGATCAGCAAACAGATTCTCATAAGCAGCTGCCCAGCCCAGTGCTAGGGACATGGTAGATTTGATACAGGAATGGTAGAAACTTCTGCTTTGTCATGAATCTCTTCTGTAGTGTGTTGGTTCTACCTGGGTCTCTTTGCCACATACTGTGAAAACATGTGGCAGTAGTTTTTCCGGTCTCTGAAAGCAGTGGGCAGCATTTACTGAGTATTACTCTGTGCCAGGCATTATACAAAGCACTTTGCATGCATGATCACATTTAAGGCTTTTAGCAACCCTATAAGATCATTACTAGTACTTTTCAGACCAGAAACTGAACAGAAAAGTAATTTTCGCACAGTCACCCCTTGGGTGAGTGACGCCTCAGGACTTGAACTCTGGGTTGCCTGAAACCAACATGCCGATTCTTCCCTCGCCCAGCTGCTTCTTGTCTGGTCTGATGGCTTCACACCTGTGGACACGGCCTGCGGACATCACAGGGGAGAATGAACTTGTTATATCTCAACCCGTTTCTCCGCTCACATCCCTCCCTTTTATGTAGCTTTACATCCCTCGTTAAACTGTTGCAAAAAGCAGTAACAAGATGAGGCACACCTTGAGCCCACATGTCAGAAGTGCTGTGTTCTTCTTTACCTCCTTGGTCAGCAGGTAGGGGCTTGTACAGAGCTGCCTTTTCTGATCTCTGCCGCTCTCATCTTCCAGCCCTCCATTCGGGAGAACCTTCATGCCCTTCATCTCTTGATCACGGCAGGCGCCATGCAGTTCCTGCAGCGTAATGCAAAAAGAAAGGGAGAAAAGTATTGCCTGAGAATTCTGGAAAACGTTACTTAAGCTGAAGAAAAGTGCTGCAGATTGACTATTAGACTCTTAGTGCTAGGAATGCCTGGACGCTGTTTTGTCAGCCTTTCGGTTTCAGGTTTTTATGGCTGTTTAATTACCACCACTGTTCCACGTTGCCAGGATTCCTCTTCCGGACACTGTGGAAGTTCATTGTCGATTACAACCAGCTACATGCAAGCTGTACATTGTGGGTCTTTAATAACTTTCTTTACTCCACAGCACTTTTCACAAATAGTCCAGATAATGGCTCTAATTTTCCCTCTTAGAACACATATTTTTCCCCTTATGTACCATGAAAAATAAAAAAAGATCAGATGAAGCTATTATCTTTCTGCTTAAGAGTGATTTTCCCTGTAATGACTGTTTAAATACGAGTCTGTTTCAAAATGTCCACCCTCATCTTACATGGTGTCAGAAATCTATTCAGAAATGTATTTAGCCATTCAAATAATTCTGGGAATTACATGTTGATATCGATGTTGAAAGAGGAGTTTAATCCACAAAGGGTGATTTAATGAAGAAAATAGCTTTGCTGTTGGAATATATGGTTCTTTACAGAGCAACAGATCGAATCCTTATCCAATAACATTGATACTTAGTGGTCAACGGTATCTCCAAGGACATCTAAGAAACTAGAGAAGAGAGCATCTGAGGGCTAAAATAATATTCAGCTTATTTAGTGATAGCTGATGACTTTTAAAGAAATGTAAGTTTTGAGCATAATAACCTAAGTGGGAAAAGACTTTGGAAAAAAAGAGAGTGCGAATACTCGTGTAACTGAGTCACTTTGCTGTTCATCTGAAACTAACACAACGTTGTTAATCAGGTACGCTCCAGCGTAAACGGGCTAAAAAGAAGAGGTGTAAGTGCTGCAGAAGATTTTCAGAACTGAATGAACACAGAGCATATGAGTAAGGCTGAGCCTAAAAGCTCTGGTGAAGCCACACGGGTGAGCAGGGAAGGCTTTTGTTCAGGCTGGCTATGCGGTGGACACAGAAGGCTTCTTGGGGCGGGAAGGGAGAGGCCGCAGCGCGCAGGCTCAGGGGAAGGGATGCTGAGCACCCCTAGCAGGCTGGGCAGGTTGATCGGATCGGTTTGTAAGAAGTCAACAGTCACACTTTTTTTTTTTTTTAGCACTTTTGGTACTAGCGGTCTAATTCATTATCAGGGTTGATAATAATGACTAATTTAATAGATTTGGCTAATGTATTGCAGGATTTCACGTAGCAACTCCTAAGGAAGTCTCACGAGCCTGAGGCCGGCGAGGCGCCTGTCTGGAGGTAGACGGGCAGACTGGCCGCGGCGTGGGCTTCCTTCCGCCCGTTCCCCGCGGCCGAGGCCGGGCCGCAGCTCCCTCTCCGCTGCCGCTGCCCCCACCGACCTCCTTCCTGCGGGCCTCTTTCCCTGCGGGCCGAAAGCAGCGTGTGAGGCACGGCCTTCGGGGCAGGGAGCTGCGCGGGGGGTGGCCTCGAGCAGCTGGGCTGAGGGCGGCGGGCTTGATGCGGGACGCACGGGGCCCCGAGGGGCGCGGCGGGACCCCGAGCCCGGCCGCCTGGGACGGCCCTCGCGCCCCGCCAGGCTCTCTCCTCCGCCCGGGCCCTCGCTCGCCCCCCGCCCGCCTCTCCGCCCGGCGGCGCCGGCCCCCCGGCGCTTCCCCTCTCCCGGGTCTGTCTGCCCGCTGCCTGCCTCACTCAGCTGCGCGCGTCTCCCACCCCTGCCTTTCTCCCTCTCCAGCTGATACCATCTTGTTTGGGGGCCTTGCCTTTTTACTCTGCTTTCCATTTCCGCAAAACAGAAAAAGACCAAGAAGACTGGTTTCCAGAGTTCAAACCTTAGATCAGGTGAGAGATCATAAAAGATACCGTGAACTCATTTACAGCCGTAGCTTTAAAGTCTAGTGCTTTCTTTCCATCAGATGCCTCTCTTCCCTACTCCAAGTTCCCTAGAAGGGGATCGCTCCTGAAAATAAGGCTGTTTGGAAGCTGGAGTGTGGTGTATGTTGAGGGTGCAGCTTGTTGGTGAGAGCTTAACCTGCGAGTTGCCGGGCGCTCACACTGGGCTGAGCAGGGGACCCCGTGTCTCCGAGCGGCAGGGCAGGCACGTAAGGACGTGTGCCAACCAGAACTCCTCGAAGTAGGCAGGCCTGGGTCCACGGCGCTCACCCTCAGCCTAGCCCGTGTCCAAGAGCTCTGACTGGCCATGTGTCCCACACACGTGTTGTCTGGTGCCCTGCCACAGGGGGGTTTGCAAGGGACCCAGGCTGGAGCTGCAGCAGAAAGGCGCATGAACGTCCAAAGCCTTTTTTCTCTCTGCTGTTCTCTATTGGTTTCCTTTCCAGCTTCAGGGGCCCAAAAGACCTTGGCAGAGCCTGATCTAGTCTCCTCCCTGCATGGTGAGTGAGCACGAGTCTGAGACTCCCCGACTCATGCTCCGTCACACATGCTGCCCCTGAGTCCCCGAGGCGCACTCGTCAACACCTCTCCGGCAGTGATGACGGGGTGTGGCATCATTTGTTGTCGCTGAGTCGCTAAGTCATGTCGAACTCTCTGCGGCCCCATGAACTGTAGCCTGCCAGGCTCCTCTGTCTGTGGGATTTCCCAGCAAGAATACTGGAGTGGGTTGCTGTTTCCTCCCTAGGGGATCTTCCCAACCCAGGGATCAAACCCATGTTTCCTGCATTAGCAGACGAATTCTTTACCACCGAGCCACTGAGAAGCCCGTTGCATCGCTGTCTGTTTTCACGTCTGCTGTCTTTCTGCGAGACTGGAAGCACCTTGTGGCAGGAAGCATACCTTAGGGAGAGTAGTAGCTGCCACGTACTGGACGTCCAGTATGAGCTAGACGCCGTTCTACAGCTGTACGCCTATTTCATTTCCTTTACAGTGGTCCTGCTGGGAAGTTATTACCTTTATTGTGTTGATGGGAAATTTTGAAGTTGATATACAGAGGGAGGCCGGAGAGGAAGATGTACAGAGAGAGGCGAAAGATACACAGCTTTTGAGGGGGCAGAATTGGAACTTGGACCCAGTGGCCTCTGTGTCTAAGCTCGAGCATATGACATAAGCTGTGCGGTGCCTCTTGCCTAATCAACCAACTAGGAGTGAATGAGGGATTCACAGAGCAGGCTTAGCAAATTCCAGACTTGTCTCACATGTTTATTTACTGTCTGCATTTGGAAGTAATGCCAATCACATCCATCCCTCTAACACTGAGGAAATGCCTTTGCTTTGCTTTCTAAAAATAATTTCAGTTGGCCTTTTGTACAGTTTTGTAGCATTGGCATATACAATTTAAGTCTTCTATAAACATGTATAACATGTAATGTGTGTGTGTGTGTAAAATATTGTGCTGTACAGAGCTTATCTGAACCATCACTGTGTAACAACATAACGATATAAATTTTCTTCCAAACAAAATTTTCCTTTGATATAGATGGAACAAGTGTGTTATAAAAGGACCATATTGGAAGGGACTTTTTGAAGTCACTCCCACATTTATCTAAAGAAGTGTTTTCAAGCTTTTTTTTTTATTAAAAATTTTTTTTTCTGGCTTACTTCCCTGACCAGGGATCAAACCTGCACCCCCACATTGGAACTGCAGAGTCTTAACCACTGCACCACCAGGGAAGTCCCGCGAACTTTTTTTTAACCGTGACATTATTTTTTCTCAACAAATCTATATAGAATATCAACAGGGCTTCCCTAGTGACACAGATGGTAAAGAATCCACCTGCAATGCGGGAGGCCTGGGTGTGAGCCCCAGGTCAGGAAGATTCCCTGGAGAAGGAAATGGCAACCCATTCCAGTCCTCTTGCCTGGAGAATACCATGCACAGAGGAGCCTGGTGGGCTGCAGTCCACGGGGTCACAAAGAGTCCGACACGGCTGAGTGACTGAGCACACAGAATGTCAGCCAGTGCCAGCAGGGTTGTGTCCGCATACATTTATTTTATAAGTGTAGCTTTGCATATTTACTTATTAAGAAGGCAACCAATTAAAGTAATAAGGCTGCTCTGGCTGGACAGCCCTTTTTAATTGGAAGTTACAAGTGGCACTGGCAGTTTTATGTACGCCTCAGCATCTCGTTTTGACTGTGTGATGATGGGCAGAGCATGGCCCACACAGATAAGTATCTGTGGCCCGTCATCAGTGTTTAACACATGCCGCTGCAATTAGCTGAGTACGTGCTGCAGGAGAAGCTTGATTTCAAGGTCTTTGGAAACATGAATTAACCTCACAGTGGAAGTCCGCACCCATCTGTCAAAGTTTCACATAAGACACACTGAAATCCATGAGTACCCCTATTTGTTACTGTTTTAAAAATAATCAAAGGTAAGTTTTCACTGAAAAGTGAAATCTTAACCAAATATTTGTGTAGCCCTTTAAAGCACACTTTATAGAAGTCTGAGATTCCATGACACTCTATAGAGTTTTCTGGAACTTAGCTAGGAAACTACTGATATATTAATAGCATCCCCTGCAAAGTCTAATCAGTTTATAAAAACTGAAAAACAGGGAAGCTACCCCAAAATACCTCAGGAATATACCCAAGTATTTAAATCCCCTCATAATGTCAGAACATTTTCCTCATGTCTGAATCAAGTCTCTGAAGTTGTGGCCTGAATTTAGTGCAGTAAATAGAGGGTCTGGAAGACCCTTGATGATGGCAGCCTGAGGCGTCTACGGGGAGGAAGTCGGTCACTCTCCTTCTCAATAAATATGATATGTTCTTTCACCCAGTCCTGACGCAGCATCCTGGGTCCCTGTGGTCGCCTGCTCCTGTGCTCACTCACTGTGGACTCTTTGCGACCCCATGGACTGTAGCCCACCAGGCTCCTCTGTCCATAGGATTTTCCCGGCAAGAACACTGGAGTAGGGTGCCATTTCCTCCTCCAGGGGATTGTTCCGACCCAGGGCTGGGACCCGTGTCTCCTGCATGCGCGGGTGCTTTACAGCTGAGACCCCGGGAACCCTCCCAGGACTAGGCAGCATCACTCTCTGATTACCCCCAGTTCAGTTCAGTTCAGTTGCTCAGTCGTGTCCAACTCTTTGCAACCCCATGAATCGCAGCACCCCAGGCCTCCCTGTCCATCACCAACTCCCGGAGTTCACTCAAACTCACATCCATTGAGTTGGTGATGCCATCCAATCATCTCATCCTCTGTTGTCCCCTTCTCCTGTCCCCAGTCCCTCCCAGCATCAGAGTCTTTTCCAATGAGTCAACCCTTCGCTTCAGGTGGCCAGAGTATTGGAGTTTCAGCTTTAGCATCAGTCCTTCCAAAGAACACCCAGGGCTGATCTCCTTCAGAATGGACTGGTTGGATCTCCTTGCAGTCCAAGGGACTCTCAAGAGTCTTCTCCAACACCACAGTTCAAAAGCATCAATTCGCTCAGCTTTCTTCACAGTCCAACTCTCACATCCATACATGACCACAGGAAAAACCATAGGCTTGACTAGATGGACCTTTGTTGGCAAAGTAATGTCCCTGCTTTTGAATATGCTATCTAGGTTGGTCATGACTTTCCTTCCAAGGAGTAAGCGTCTTTTAATTTCATGGCTGCAGTCACCATCTGCAGTGATTTTGGAGCCCCCCAAAATAAAGTCTGGCAGTTTCCACTGTTTCCCATCTCTTTCCCATGAAGTGATGGGACCAGATGCCATGATCTTTGTTTTCTGAATGTTGAGCTTTAAGTCAACTTATTCACTCTCCTCTTTCACTTTCATCAAGAGGCTTTTTAGTTCCTCTTCACTTTTACCCCCAATGTCCTGCCAAAGCCTCGCCTTGGCAGAGAAGACATCACCTTGCTCTATTTTCAGAGTTTGGGTTTGGAAAAGCTCCCGGTGATGCCCTTCACAGCACTTGCGTGTATCTCTCACCCTTGTTGTCCTAACCCCGTTCAGAATGGCTGAGGGTGGCAGTGGGCGGGCAGGCAGGAAAGCTTGTCGAGTGACTAGACCCGAGGAGTCTCCGTGAAGTTGGATTCACTTGCAGCAGATAGGAGCAGGAGACACACGCAGATCCGAGGTGTGAGGAAGAGAAAGTTGTCAGCATGAGGTCACAGGGTCAGGGAGTCAAGAGGGTTTGATGCTGATTGGCTGTGTCTTATGTTGAGAAAGACTCGGTCTGTCCTGATTGGCCGTGTCTTAGGCGGAGAAAGACTTGGTCTGTCCTGATTGGCCGTGTCGGTCTATCCTTATTGGCTGTGTCTTATGCTGAGAAAGACTCGGTCTGTCCTGATTGGCCGTGTCTTAGGCGGAGAAAGACTTGGTCTGTCCTGATTGGCCGTGTCGGTCTATCCTTATTGGCTGTGTCTTATGCTGAGAAAGACTCGGTCTGTCCTGATTGGCCGTGTCTTAGGCGGAGAAAGACTTGGTCTGTCCTGATTGGCCGTGTCGGTCTATCCTTATTGGCTGTGTCTTATGCTGAGAAAGACTCGGTCTGTCCTGATTGGCCGTGTCTTAGGCGGAGAAAGACTTGGTCTGTCCTGATTGGCCGTGTCGGTCTATCCTTATTGGCTGTGTCTTATGCTGAGAAAGACTCGGTCTGTCCTGATTGGCCGTGTCTTAGGCGGAGAAAGACTTGGTCTGTCCTGATTGGCCGTGTCGGTCTATCCTTATTGGCTGTGTCTTATGCTGAGAAAGACTCGGTCTGTCCTGATTGGCCGTGTCTTAGGCGGAGAAAGACTTGGTCTGTCCTGATTGGCCGTGTCGGTCTATCCTTATTGGCTGTGTCTTATGCTGAGAAAGACTCGGTCTGTCCTGATTGGCCGTGTCTTAGGCGGAGAAAGACTTGGTCTGTCCTGATTGGCCGTGTCGGTCTATCCTTATTGGCTGTGTCTTATGCTGAGAAAGACTCGGTCTGTCCTGATTGGCCGTGTCTTAGGCGGAGAAAGACTTGGTCTGTCCTGATTGGCCGTGTCGGTCTATCCTTATTGGCCGTGTCTTATGCTGAGAAAGACTCGGTCTGTCCTGGCAGGCTTAAGTCAGGCTGTTACCAAAACCAGGATGCTGGGCCCTGGAACAGGGCCAGCTAGGGAGCCGGGGAGAAAGGAAAGCTTCGCGTTTTCTCTGGGTGCTTTGAAGGAAAACTTCCAAGTTTTCTCTTTCTCTGGGTGCCAGGCAAGCTCTGATAGGCTTAGCACTGGGCACCCCAAAGGGCACACGGGGATTTGTCCACAGCCTTAGGACACGTCTGGGGCTCTTCTGGAAACGGCGCACTAGGGGGAACTGAAATTGCTCAGCGGGCGCGGCCTCAGTCCCCAGGTGGCTCAGAGGGTGACCTGTCTGTCTGCGATGCGGGAGGCCCGGGTTCCGCTGAGCGACCCCACTGTCACTTAGCGGCGCGGCCCCTCCGCCCCTGCCCCTGTATCTACCACGGCCGCCCTCTCCAGACGGTGTGGGGGCCCAGACTTCTGGGAGAATCCGCGGCTGCACTCTTTTCTCTCGTTTTTCTGTCTTTGAGGACAGTCGCTCTAGGGTGTCGTGTTGGTTTCTGCTGTGCGCGTGCATCAGCCGCGGATACACGTGTGCCCCTCCCGCGCGGCCTCGCCCCCGCCCCTGGGTCCTCTCCGAGCGCCCAGGGAGCTCCCCGCGTCGCACGGCCGCGTCCCGCTCGCCGTCGGTGTTACACACGCAGTGTGTGTGTGTTGGTGCCACTCTCTCAACTCGTCCCACCCCCTCTTTCCCCGATGACTATGTTCTGATCCTGACAGTGAGCATACAATTTTTACTGAAATAAATGCATAGTTTGAAGTTGTTTCACAAACAGGAGAATGAGAACTTTTGGTCTTCTGAACCTTTTCAAAGTCTTTTTTGAATTTGCTGCGGTATTGCTTCTGCTTTGCTTTTGGTCCTTTTGGCTGAGAGGCAGGCGGGATTCCCCCCTACCCGGGCTGGGACCCACCCCCGCGCTGGAAAGTGAAGTCCCGTGGACGCCAGGAGCATCCTGGACAAGACTTTCTTAAACCCAGGCGTTTTGCTCTGAGATGGAGCGGAGGTCAGGGCTCCAAGCGGACGCTGATGGACGCCTCCGCTGCCCTTTCCTGCTCGTGGTTTCAAAGGACTTCGGAATCACAGAGGCAGAGGCAGGAGAAAGGACTCTTTTCCTCCTTTCTGGTAAAGACTGACACTCTTTTGCCGAAGTGAGTGTAATATTTGGAGCTTCTGAGGGGGGGATGTGCTCTATTTTGATTTCTTACTGGTGGTTTTAATTTCCCTCAGCTTCTCCCTCTGTTTTAGTAGCTCCTGGTACCTCATACTCAGCCTCCCAGAAGTCTCACTGCCCACCTCCCAAATAACGCTTTGTTTTTCTTTCCTTTTCCCTCCCAAGAAGCAGTTAGTGAGTGAGGGATGTGTCAGAAGCAGGCCTGCTCCTAATAGTAAGATTTTCAGAGCCCTGGGCATGAATACAAGTGGAGATCCACACGCTACAGGTCTAAATACTTTAACTTTAACTGTGATGCTCACTTTCTCGCCAAGGTGCTGCCCAGCAGATGTCCTCCCTCCAGAGTAGCCACCCATGACAGGGAGCCCACAGCTCGCAGCTCTGGGCGCTTCTGATCCCTAGAGGTTCTTATTCCCCAAAGTCAGGCTCACCCGCTGTCCCAAGACAGAGACCTGTAACCTCTAGTATCCTCCCCAAGGGAACAAGGAATATATCTGCAAAGTTAGCTGCAGAAAAGGTGATTACTACAAGCATCGACTTTCATAAAATGGAGTGTAGAATGTTGCCTAAGGAACCAGTTTCGTTCTGTGTGACTGTGAAGAAAATAACAGAATATGATGTGAAGAGCTTAAATGGGGCTTAAGGAATTTAAGGTTATTGCTATGCGACACCACTTTGGAGTGTATTTTGAGGGAATTGTCAATAATAGTAATAATAATAATACTGGCATTATTACTATTACTATTATTATTATTGCGTAGAGAGTGTTTAGTTACTTTACCATCAAGCAGTTCACCTGTAGCAGATGTGTTTAAGGTAGGAAAATGTATTTTTTATTCAATCATTATTTAATTTGCTGTTTACTTTTTTATTGAAGTGTATAGTTGATTTACAATGCTGTGTTACTTTCAGGTGTCAGCAAAGAGGTTTAGTAATATATGTGTTAATATATATTTACATATTCACCAAACGTTTATTAGGTACGAACTCAGCCCTAAAATAGCAGGGAAGAAAGACTTGAGTTTTTCCTTCTGTGAAGGATTCCAGGGTCTGGTTGAAGAGAAGATGATTTAAATCATTCATTGTGACTCACTGAGACCAACATTCCTGGGGTTCCACCAGGAACTGAAGAAACGTGCCTGGATTAGATCAGAAGGAATTTGCCAAGGTGAATGGGGCCGTCACAGACGGAGTCAGCGAGCTGTCTTCATTGCTTTCTCTGGAAACCCTAGTCCCTTGATGAGTTGGAGATCTGGCTCTTTGATTAGTCCAGACTCTTGATCAAATATTTCCCCCACTGCCTTGCAAGCCAGACAGTATCGTGAACACAGAGAGTGCTTAATAAATATGGAACGAGGAGGAGGAGAAGAAAGGAAGGAGAATGCCGCCACTCTCACTTGTCATTTCAGCCTCTGGAGACAGGACCCTCTGCTCTCTGCCAAGTGGCTAATCTCAATACTTGACTTCACTTGAAATCTTGCCTAGACATTGATTCGAGTCCTTTCCATCTTCTTTGCTTACAATGCTTCTAGGCACCTTCTTCTGTTTATCACTCCTTTGAAGGAGACATCTTTAAATATAAAAACCAAACCTCCCTTTTTCTCTCTTAACTACTTTTCTTTCCCAGACGCCCAGCTCGTGTGAAGCAAGCTTGTTCACTGTTGTTTTCTGGTTTCTGCTGAGTAACTGCCAGCCTCGCATTTCGATGAGACTCAAGCAGCTTGAGCACTGGATAAAAATAAACTGTAGATCTCACTTAAATGCAAGCAATGCACCCTTCATTAACAGCTGGATGATAACCCAAATCCTCTGTTCCTCTCCTAAGGGTATTGTGAGCTAATGAGACCAAACACATGCTTCGACTTTCATGCGTTTAAACTTGTTCTGGAGAAGTGACTGGCTTAAGTCCAGACTGGATGGCCTTGAATGTGCTTTACTTATTTAAAGAAATGGAGCTACACATGTTGAGGAAGAATGAGAAGAAAATTACAAGATAAAGGTTGGATCTATTTTTACAACTTCCAGAGTTGTGTATTGAAATAGAATTCCACTATGATTGTGGATTTATGTCTTTTGGGTACATGATATTTCTCCAGTTTGTCCTATTATGTAGCTCATCTTTCCACAGAAATCCCAGAGTGCCAACAGATCAAGAGGTTTAACATTTCAGATCCTTTCAGCATTCAGCAAATGCAATAAACATCAGAGGTGGCTCGGGCTGAATGTAAGAGCAGATGTTGTTTCTGCAGGAAGCAGGAGAGAAACTTACACTCACAGACTGGCAGTAACGTTGAGGAAATGTACTTCTGTGCCTCTCTCCAAATGTGACTTGATATTTTAATAACTTCTGTATACCTTTGCTTCCCAGGAGGGCATTATTCCTGCCCAAGTTGCCACCTGAACAAGGGGTCATTTCCAAAGCGCTTCTGTTAGTCCAGTTAATAGAGACTTCTGAAATTTTTGTTTGAGNATGTACTTCTGTGCCTCTCTCCAAATGTGACTTGATATTTTAATAACTTCTGTATACCTTTGCTTCCCAGGAGGGCATTATTCCTGCCCAAGTTGCCACCTGAACAAGGGGTCATTTCCAAAGCGCTTCTGTTAGTCCAGTTAATAGAGACTTCTGAAATTTTTGTTTGAGGGTTTGGAATTTAATATATTGACACCTCATCCTTTAAGACTAATTCTTGAGAAAACTCTTTGGCAATAGTATCTGCTTCCTATTTAGATTTGAAGACAATGATTTTAGTGAAGAAAAGCTCTGCCAGAAAGGACTTAAAATGTCCATCTCAATGATTCTGTTTTTTTCCTAGTGTGGGTTTATTTACTGTGGCAAATCACCTTCTGTGAAATGCAGGATTCGTGTCATACTTGTGCGGGCCAGGCTTCAGTTCTCTTGGAAAAATTGAATTACGCAGCTGGCCAGAACTGCCGGTACAAGCTCTGGCCTCGCTGAAGGCGAGTGTGACGGATGGCGTTTTGCACGCTGACCTTTCAAATGCCGTCTTCTGGTGGAGGTAGGCCTCCATCTCTGTGATGGGCAAAAAGGAATGTTTCAGAACTACCCTGGGAAGGTACTCTTGGCATATCCACTTACCCTGGCAGAAGGCTAAATTCAATCCAGTTCCACCCCACGCTCCAGATATGTGTGCTTCTGACATGGGGTGTCCTTAAACATAGAGAGAATGGGACATGAGAGACGCTAATAATGGACTCCTTTCTCCAAATATACTCCAACCTCTGATAGGTCTAGATATTGTCCTCTCGGCTCTAACGTTCTAGTGGTCCTGGGCTTCCTCGTTTGAGTAATAATAACTATAATAGATAATAATGTACATTATTGATGTTAATGCTTATATCAAATTATTATTGGGCATTAAATGTAACATGGGTTGGAGAAGGAAATGGCAACCCACTCCAATATTCTTACCTGGAAAAGTCCCATGGACAGAGAAACTTGGCAGGCTACACGTAGGGGCCACAAAGAGTCGGACAGAACTTAGTGACGAACCCATAACATGGGCAGATCTCAAGGGCCCTACCCTGAGGCAAAGGAGCCAGAAACACTCGTGTACGCATTGCACGGTTCCATGTATAGACAATTCTGTAACAGAACAAGCAAATCAGGCTGCTTGGTGGGAGGGGTTGGTGGGGAGGGCTGATTAAAAAGGAGCATGAGGGAAATTTCTAGGTGGACGGAAATGTTCTATCTTCATATGCATTCATCTGCGATCACTAAATGAAGTAATACTTAAGATCTGAGCCTTCACTCTATGTGAATCACACCTAGGTTTTAAAATTACGGTTTCTGTTGGCATATACAGATGAGGAGGCTGAGCTTTAGGAAAATCAAGTGAGCTCTCTGCTGTCGTGCAGCTGAAGGGGAGCGGTGCCTCCACCACGGGGTCCTAACTCGTATGTCCAGGTTTCTCTAACACAGTTTCCAAGAGCGATAATATCCACACTGCTCCACTTTGAGGCCAAGGAGTTTTCAGATGCGTGTCTTTCTGGGAATGTGTTGGGTTTCTGAGAGCGTGTCAGTGAGTACGAGAAAGAGCAAGGAGAGGGGCCCGTGTCCCGATCCACTCGTGTGCAATGGTTGAGGGCTGGAGACTCGGCACTGGGCTCCAACTCTCACTCTGCAACTGACTCTGCATGTGACATGGGAGCACGTCTGCGTGTGTTGGAGCGTCATCTTCACAGGTAAAGTGGGTTGTTGTGAGGCATCACTGCAATCATTCATAGACAGTATGTAGGTGTCTACGAATTATCAATAAACGTATGCTATCGCTAGTCCGCGTTTGGGTTAAAGGACGAATAAATGCCCTTGTGTTATCCACAGGTTTACGGTGTCATTATCTTTGTTATAGTGTGAAATTTTTGCTTCTACTGTGCCTGTCCAAGTAGATACATCACCAACTTATCCTCATGCTAAAGAAATGCATAAGATAAGCTAAGATTCAGGGGCTCCAGCGCTTCCCCCCTCGACAGCCTTGTTTTGGCAACAGGCATTGTCCAACAATTTATTACTGTACATATTTCATTCTCTGTGTGGATAATGTCATGTATTTTTCTAAATTCTGGGAGAAAACTCATTCCAACTATAATTCACTTGCAAATCTATGATTCCATAAACTCTGGGAACGATTCACTGAACTATGTATTAATGTTTATAAATGACTGTAGAACTTGAAGGAACCATTTCTTGGAAGTAATTAGTATATTATATAGTTTAATGTACGTGGGTTTTCTTAAAGCACAAATTCCTTTTAAAAAATGTTTGAGTGGTATTCACGGATTTAAAAAAAAAAAGGAACCTTTTTTTTTGAGACATGGTAAACAGAGTCTGCAGGTTGGGTGGCAACATTTGCTTTTCCAGTTCTGATTCTATTCTTATCGATAGCGTATTAAACTGTAAATGTTTGATTGTTATTAATCAGAGCCCTCTTGAGAAGGCTCAGGTCACAAGTCCTGCTTGACTTGTAGGCTTCTATTTTAGATAAGCCTTATCTGTTGAACACAAAAGAAAAAGGGGTAAAAATTTGGAGCCTGACAGTAAATAAAGCAGAAATGCTTTAAACTTTCTGGTTCAAGATGTCTGATAATATGTGCGGCTCCTGTTTCTCTGGCATGTTGGCATGAAGGGAAGCCTGGATACCTCGGGCAATAGACAAAAATAATGGTCAGTCTATAATTCACTGCCAGGATTTCCCACTTTGCAGTCCTTAAACTAGCATGGGGAAGCCGTAGGACCTTGCCTCAGAGGGACTTGAGGCAATTTGCCTCCCTGGTGGCTTAGACAATAAGGAATCCGCCTGCAATACAGGAGACCAGGGTTCGCTCCCTGGGTCAGGAAGATCCCCTGGAGGAGGAAGTGGCAACCCGCCCCAGGGATCTTGCCTGGAGAATCCCTCGGACCGAGGAGCCTGGCGGGCTGCAGTCCACGGGGTCGCAGAGTCGGACACGGCTGGCTGACTAAGCGCAAGCCGCAGGGGTTTGCTCTGGACCCTTCTCTCGGTACAGGAGACGCGCCTTCCAGGGCAGCCCGCTGGCTCTGCGCACGCGCTCAGCGTGACCTAACTGACCATCCACAGTAAATATGTGTGTCAGCCGCACTTCAGGGCTGCAGACACTGAGGGTTAGGGAAGCCAGGATGCTCCTCGCGGCCGTCTGTGGAGGGGTCGGGAGCTTAAGCCCGACCGGCCTGACTCGAGGCCTGCCGTCCTTTAGCGAGGCTGTGTTGGCTCTTGAATAACCCAGTCATCCTCCTGTGGCTGAGTTTCAGCTTTCCCTTCATAAAACTCGCAGTCTCCTTTCTCTTCTTTCCTGCTCCCAGATTAGATCACGGAACGTAGATTGTGTAAAACGGGAAATGGCGCAAGTCATCTGTGCAGTTTGTCAGTTACTTCCCTTAGGTTCTGGCCCTTTGCTTGGCCCTGAGCTGGCTGCATGTGGATGACCGGGAGCAGAGGAAGGTGTCGCTGAGGCTGCCATCCCTGAAATGGCTCTAGGGCGCGAGATTCCTGCCAGCTCCCTCTGCCCTCTTTCTCTCTGTCTGTTCCTGGGCATTTGCCTTGGTTGGAAGAATAATGGGAGATACCATTTATGGGGCACCTTTTTAGTACCAGACTTTGTGCATAAAGCATCTGGTTTAATACAACAGGCCCATGTGATTAGTGTTACTTCATTTTTAAGAGAGGAAATCTCAGGCTTAGAGAGTCTTAGCAATTTGCTCAAGCTCTCAGAGAGAATGAGAGAAGATTCTACATCAAATCTGGTTCCAAAAGGCAGCTTAGCACAGCATGGTGGGGAAGAAGGGCTTTGCAGTTGGATCCAGGCTTGAGGGGATCAGAGTCATGAAATAGCATGACCATGAGGCTGCAAGGTCTTATAGTAAATTTTTCAGTGTCTGTGTCCTCATCAGTAAACTGAAAAGCAGGGGTACCTATTTTACAGGGTTGTTGTGAGAATTAAAAGATGTAAGCTCTGTAAAATTCTGGACCTTAGTTAGCATTCAATAAGTGTTTATCTCCTTCTTGAGGTAAAGCTCTCACCACTTCCTGAAGCTTCAGACTCAGAAAGCTACTGCTGTTTAGCCTCTTTATGGATGGTCTGTCTACATCTCAAGCCTTACATCTTCAAAACTTAAATAGTTTACCCTCATGTCTCAAATATGCAGTTCTTAACATATATTCTGTTCTTTTTAATGGCATCCTTGTCTACCTAATTAACCAAGATATTTGATAGCTCCGATTTTATAGATAAGGAAGCTTACAAACATTAGAGGTTACATGATTTTTAATGACCACACAGAAAATTAGTTCCCCAACCAGAATGGAAGTCCAGGTACCATGAGCTTTAAGTACTTTACAATATATCTTTTCTTTCCTTCCTCCCTTTCTTCACTTTCTCACTCACTCCCTTTTTGAAACCTCCCAATCCTTTACTTTTGATTGCTTCTTGTCTTTTACTATTGCCTGGGGCCTCTAGTTATAATACTGAATAGAGTATTCATAGTGGGTGTCAGTTTTGGGTCCTGATTTTCAGGGAGATGCTTTCAGCATCTCCTCATTTTCGATGTTTGATGTCGAGCGATTTCCCCCCCGTTTTGTTCCGTTTTGCGTGTGTTTTCTTTTTGTTTTTGTAGATACTTTTGTCAAGTTAAGGAGGTTCCCTTCCATTTTTGGTTTAAAAAAGGCTTTTTTACTTCATTATAGCTGCTCGCTAGTGTATACATCCTCATTGAAGTCATCTCATGTTTTTCTCCTTTCTTCCTGCTAACGTACTGAGTGACGTTCACACATTTTCTAATATATGACTGATCTCGCGTCATTCAAATGACCCAAACTTGGCCATGCTGTGCTGTCTTCTAATATATTATTTGGCTTAATTTGCCGGTATTTTGTTTATAATTTTTGCTATTAATTTATGAATGAAATGGCTTGACAGTTTTCCTTTTTGAAATTTTTCTTGTCTGATTTTGTTTTCTTAATCTTCATAAAATGAACTGGGCAGTCTCTTTCTCTGTCTGTTTTCTGAAATAATTTGTATGGTCTGTTCTTTGAAAAGTTGATAGACTTCACTAATAAGCTCTGTTTCCTCTGTGGGAAGAATATTGACCAGTGCCTCCATTCCCTTAGGGGTTATGGGAACAGCAATGCTTCCTATTTGGACTTGGGTGAGTTTTAGAAAGGTTCCCCCACAAGAAATTTGTGCATTTCATCTAAGACTTCAAATTCAGGATCATAAATCTGTCCAAAAGCCTATTTTTTAATCCTTTTAATCTCTTTTGTGACTAGTTGTTTTCCCTTCTAGTTGTAATAATGACTTTCTGTTACCTCTTTCTATTTCATCAAACATGTCAGGAGGCTCTCTATTTTTTTAGTCTTTCCTATGCCAGACATCCTGGAATGTGAAGTCAAGTGGGCCTTAGAAAGCATCACTACGAACAAAGCTAGTGGAGGTGATGGAATTCCAGTAGAGCTATTTCAAATCCTGAAAGATGATGCTGTGAAAGTGCTGCACTCAATATGCCAGCAAATTTGGAAAACTCAGCAGTGGCCACAGGACTGGAAAAAGTCAGTTTTCATTCCAATCCCAAAGAAAGGCAATGCCAAAGAATGCTCAAACTACTGCACAATTGCACTCATCTCACACACTAGTAAAATAATACTCAAAATTCTCCAAGCCAGGCTTTAGCAATACGTCAACCATGAACTTCCAGATGTTCAAGCTGGTTTTAGAAAAGGCAGAGGAACGAGAGATCAAATTGCCAACATCCGCTGGATCATGGAAAAAGCAAGAGAGTTCCAAAGAAACACCTATTTCTGCTTTATCGCCTATGCCAAAGCCTTTGACTGTGTGGATCACAATAAACTGTGGAAAATTCTGAAAGAGATGGGAATAAGCTCAAACTACCGCACAATTGCACTCATCTCACACGCTAGTAAAGTAATGCTCAAAATTCTCCAAGCAATTCCATATAAATTGTCTTAAAAACTGTAAACAGAGATAAATTTAACAGAATGCATTCAAGAGCTGTGCACTAAAATCTTTCCTTGCTCAGATAAATGAAAGATTGAAATGGAAACATATCCCACTTTCATGGAGTGGGAGATACAGTATTGTTAAGATGTCAGCTCTGTATCATAATCCCAATCCAAACTCCACCATCTTTCTGTGGAAATTTACAAGCTAATACTACATGTATCTGGAAATGCAAAGCCTAAAACATTCAAAGCAAAAGAGCAAAAATGGAGCATATACATTAATTTTCTGAAAATTTCAAAACAAAACTGTTTATAAAGTTGTAATAAAACAATATGGTATTGGCCAAAGCATAAATATATCCCTTAATGAAACCATACAGAGAATCCATATATACAACGTTTACATGGTTAATTGATTTTCTGTGGTATATTGAGGCAGTTCAATCGGTGAAAATCTTTCCAACAGAAGTAATGCACAAGCTAGAAATCAATGTACATAAAATAAATGCTGGTATCTCATCATACAGAAAAACTAACTGAAATGGATCAAATACTTTAAATATAAAAAAGCAAAAATCCTAAAACTTTTAGAATAAAATATAGGAGACAGTCTTTCTGACTTTGTGATAGGCAAAAAATTCTTAGAGAAGGCAAATAAGAATGAGATTTTAAAGAAAAACAATGTAAGTTGTATTTCATCAAATTTATTGAAAGAAACTTTTTCTTTCAGGCTCTTTTAAGAAAAATAAAATGCTACAGTCTGAAATAGGAGAAAACATTTATAATTCATATATGTTCAAACATATATATGCACTATATATATATCTGTGTATATCAAAAACCAATTAAAGGACTCTTATTCAATTACATCAAAAGATAAGAATTATGATTTCTAGTCTGACATGTGAGAAGCTTAGAAGTCACTACTTAGTCTTTGCAACAAGTAAAAAGCTCTCACATACATCAGAGAAGTGAGGTCACAGAGTAAACAACTGCCCCCCAAACTGGAAAAACCAACAGGTGAATGCAGAGAATCACAACTACTGGAGTAGTAACCCACAATCTAAAACCTTTTGGAAACCAACATCTGGATAGGAAAATCTGAATTGTAATTGACAGATTTCTGGAGGCTTAATGTGAACTCATAGTTTAAAACTCCTTGGGAACTCAGTCATAGGAAGGCCCTCACACTTTACCTCCAGAAACTTGAACTGGTTGTCACAGTGAACTGGAAAAAAGTCTTATGTTTCTGGCAGAAGGAGAGGAAAAGGAAACATTTTAAAATAGCCAGAGCATTCTCTGCTTAAGAAAGGGAAAGAGAAGTTAAGGAAGCAATTCCATTCACCATTGCAACGAAAAGGATGAAATACTTAGGGATCAGTTCAGTTCAGTTCAGTCGCTCAGTCATGTCTGACTCTTTGCGACCCCATGAATCACTGGGGGCAGAAGAAGAAGGGGACGACCGAGGATGAGATGGCTGGATGGCATCACTGACTCGATGGACGCCAGTTTGAGTGAACTCTGGGAGTTGGTGATGGAGAGAGGCCTGGCGTGCTGCGATTCATGGGGTCGCAAAGAATCAGACATGACTGAGCGACTGAAGTGAACTGAACTGTACATATTCTACAAAGCATTAAAGTATTACACAATGAAGAATAGCATATACAAAATGCTTCGTTTTTGTAAGAGGAAAATTGGAATATGTATGTTATTTTTAACAAAAAAGTAAAGAAGAAGAAACCAGAACATATATATAACACATATATATGAAATTTATATACATGATGTGAGCAGAAACAAAATGGAGCAATGGAGGGGATAGGTATGGAAGCAAGACTTCTCAGAGTGTACCTTTTAAGTTAGTTCTGACTTGAACCTTTTATATATTGAAAAATGTAATTAATGTGAAAAGAAAAACACAAACCCTAATTCTGAACAAATGGAAACAAAGGGCCCCAATCAAATTGTACAAGTTGCCATATAGAGAAAAGAGTTACTTCAAATGACTTTTGAACACAATATGAAAATTGTCCAATTTTATTGGAACGTGTTTAAAGGAAAAAAGAACCAGAAAAATGTAAACCTCACTCACTAGTCTCATTATTTGTAATATTGGCATTGTAAGCTAGAAGATATTTCCTGTATAAGATAAAGCCAATGAGTAAATTGTCTTTTATTTTCTAAAATTTTATTAAAATATCATTGATTTACAATGTTGTGTTAATTTCTGCTGGACAGAGAAGTGATTCAGTTACACATATAAACTATCTTTTCCCTATTCTTTTCCATTATGGTTTATCACAGGATATTAAATATAGTTCACTTTGCTATAAGTTGGATCTTGTTGTTTAATGATTCTGTATTTAATAGTTTGCATCTGCTAATCCCAAACTCCCATTCAGTCCAATGAATAAATATTTTAAGTTTATAGAAACTGAAAATTTTGGTTTAAGAGAAATAAGAGTCATGAATGCCCTACCTACCACTTCATTACTACAAAGTGTTAAAGTAATAAAAAATTGTATTATTAGAAATAATATTATTAAAATAGTAAATTGTGTATTGAAAATTATTTTTAAATTTGTGGTTAGTACTTTTTTTTCCCCTAAGAATTTTATTCACTCCATACTCCTTTTTTCTTGAGGCTTTTGCTTTCACAGTTGGCTCTATGAACCATCTCTAATATTTGGTTACGATGTAAAGTAGAGATCAAGCTTCAGGCTGGGGATTTTTTGGTCTGTGTCTGTGTTTTTCCTCACATGGATTCTAGAAAGATCTCTAGTAAAAGACCAGAAAGAAAAGTGGACTCTGGGCCTAGGTCAGCACAAACAAGTAGTGGAGGTCTCGGCATAGAGAGAATATACTGTAAATTAGTAATATAAAGTGGATCATTACATTTTAGAAAACTCTACTAAACCTGACACAATGCTATTAAAATGGTAGGTGGGGCATTCATACTTATTTGGGTTTTCCTATGTCCTCTACTGTCACAGGATTTTATTCTGATTCATTTGTAAAAATAGCATCATTAAATCAAAATCTAAAATACTGCCAATACCTGCCTAAAGCACTGCTTTAGGGGGAAAAAAGCACCTGTGGAATTATATATATATATATTCTATAAAATGTAGCTCAGGTGGTAGGAAGTAATAGTTTTCAGTCTCCTGTAGTTTTAAAGAATTCAAAATTTTAAATGTTATACTCCCTATTATTCTCTTTCAGCATACAGTCTGTTTTGAGCTCAAATCTGCTGAACACTTGAGGAGAATGACATTTACATTAAAGCATAGTTAAATTGTAACCGTGATCTGTGCTTTTAAGTATCATGGCTGATTTTCGGACTTGATCCTTCACTGTTGATTCAAACAAATGAGGAGTAGGTGGGTATAAGTATTTATTCTACTGACATAGAACTATGGCTTCATAGTTCCATTATAAGCAGTCTTTTTATCTACATTTTAGAGACTAAAATAAAAACCTTCACAAACAATGCTGAGTTATCCCATTTTTCACCTCCACTTCAGCCCCTGGTCAAATAAATTGGTCTCTCTGAATCTGTTTTTTCTTACCTGAAAAGATCCTCCGTCTTCGGTGTGTGTCATATTCACCTGGAGAGCTAATACAGCAGGTAGACTCCCAAGCCTGCTCGAGCAGGAGGGGGCTGGGGTCTAATTCCCTGTTTTTTTTTCAAGTGTGCCCCAGAAATTATGATTACACACCAAAATTTGAAAACTGTTATCTAAGTATACTTCTATGGATTGATCGATTGAGTCATGCATTTGTTTATTTGTTTATGCATGTGTATAGAAATAAACATGTACTGTTTCACTCAGTTACACAGTGCTAAAGTCTCAGAAATGAAATTCCTAGCCCTGCTCTATGAAGTTTTCAGTGTAGTGGAGGAAACAGAAAACTAATTACAGCAGTAAGGGCATCCCAGATTGCCTAGAATTGCTCACTAGGAAAGAGTTCCAGAAAACTAAGATCATGGCATCCGGTCTCATCACTTCATGGCAAATAGATGGGGAAACAGTGGCTGACTTTATTTTGGGGGGTTCCAAAATCACTGCAGATAGTGACTGCAGCCATGAAATTAAAAGATGCTTGCTCCTTGGAAGGAAAGTTATAACCAACCTAGACAGCATATTAAAAAGCAGAGACATTACTTTGCCAACAAAGGCTAGTCAAGGCTATGGTTTTTCCAGTGATCATGTATGGATGTGAGAGTTGGACTATAAAGAAAGCTGAGGGCCAAAGAATTGATGCTTTTGAACTGTGGTGTTGGAGAAGACTCTTGAGAGTCCCTTGGACTGCAAGGAGATCCAACCAGTCCATCTTACAGGAGATTAGTCCTGGGTGTTCATTGGATGTTGAAGCTGAAACTCCAATACTTTGGCCATCCAATGCCAGGAGCTGACTCATTTGAAAAGACCCTGATGCTGGGAAAAATTGAAAGCAGGAGGAGAAGAGGATGATAGAAGATAAGATGGTTGGATGGTATCACTGACTCAATGGACATGAGTTTGAGTGAACTCCGGGAGTTGGTGATGGACAGGGAGGCCTGGCGTGCTGCGTCCGTGGGGTCGCAAAGAGGTGGACATGACTGAGCAACTGAACTGAACTGAACTGAACTGAAAGAGTTCCGTGCATCTTGAAGGGGCTAGAGGAATCAACTGGGTGAGAATTAGCAGTTTAGGCACAGAAGAATAAGGAGGCTTGAAAACTATAAGCAGTTTGAAAAGTTAGTATTTCTCAAAGACTGAGACACATCACATTTAATGTTCAGATTTTAGGAGGTTCAGGGTAAAGTTCAGGTAAGTCATTACTTAGTGATAGAATTTGACTCTCCAATTCTTTCCCCACATTTTGTTTCTAGAATGAAACACCTTTGTAACATTTGCTAATCTCCTTTTAAAGAGTAGGCTTGAATTGGAGCTTCAGACAGCAGCAGCATCTAGGTAGATTAAACAACACATCTTCACTTTCTAGCAGTTGAAACTAACTTGCTGTTTTTGTAGAGATATACAAAGTTTTCTCTTAAAATCACCTATTCAAGTAATTGATCTATTTTAAAAATATTGAGTAACTAGTTCATTTGGTATTGGGGTGTGCCACAAACTGTGAAGATGAATGAAGTTTTGAAGCCTTGCACAGAAATAAGTGTCAGAAGTTAAGGCTGCAAAGACAAAGGACCAATTATGAGGGACCCTGGAAGCAGTGTTAAAGACTTTTAAGTTTTGCTATAAGGTGAATGGAGGACTCTCTCAAACAAGAGAATGTTAATCTTGGAAAGAGTGACAAAAAATAATGCCAAAATGAAGTGGAGAAGCTGGTGTGAGGTAGGGTGGGTAGAAAGAATTTTCAAAGAGGTTTCACTTTAGACTATCCAAAGCTGTTCTTGGTGGGCTTGGTCTATTCATCACATCAATGAAGACTTCAGAAGTGGGGGAAGTAAATCACTTTAAGAGACTTCACCCCCATTTAGCTGATAGCTATAACTTAGATATGAACAAAATAGCTAGTTTAGTAATATAAAGCATGACAGCTCTGGAGATTATTAGCTATATGGGGTAATATTCCATGCTATGGAATTCCAGTTGAGCTATTTCAAATCCTGAAAGATGATGCTGTGAAAGTGCTACATTCAATATGCCAGCAAATTTGGAAAACTCAGCAGTGGCCACAGGACTGGAAAAGGTCAATTTTCATTCCAATCCCAAAGAAAGGCAATGCCAAAGAATGCTCAAACTACCGCACAATTGCACTCATCTCACACACTAGGAAAGTAATGCTCAAAATTCTCCAAGCTAGGCTTCAGCAATACGTGAACCGTGAACTTCCAGATGTTCAAGCTGGTTTTAGAGAAGGCAGAGGAACCAGAGATCAAATTGCCAACATCCGCTGGATCATGGAAAAAGCAAGAGAGTTCCAGAAAAACATCTATTTCTGCTTTATTGACTATGCCAAAGCCTTTGACTGTNTGGGGATGTGAAGGGACTGGGACCCTCATGCACTGCTGGTGGGGATGTGAAGGGACTGGGACCCTCATGCACTGCTGGTGGGGATGTGAAGGGACTGGGACCCTCATGCACTGCTGGTGGGGATGACAATGTTGCAACTGCGTGGGCAACAGTATGGCGGGCCCTCAAAAAAGACTGAAAATGGAGCCGCCACGTGATCCGGTAGTTCCACTTCGGAGAATAAGAAAGTGGAAAGTGAAAGTCGCTCAGTCATGTCTGACTCTTTGCGACAGTCCAAGGGATTCTCCAGGCCAGAATACTGGAGTGGGTAGCCTCTCCTTTCTCCAGGAGGTCTTCCCAACCCAGGGATCGAGCCCAGGTCTCCCGCACTGCAGGCGATTCTTTCCCAGCTGAGCCACCAGGGAAGCCCAGAACTCTTTTGAGTATATGCACCTCTGAACTCTGAACTGACAACTGGGCCTCAAGCCCTCATGTTCATAGCAGTGTTATTCATAAACGCCAAAAGCTGGAAGCATCCTAGGGGCCCCATCAACAGATGGATGGATAAACAAAGTGTGGCTTATCCACATGAGGGAATATGATTCCACCTTTATTAAAAAGGAAGGGGCCCTGTCACACACTGTGACAGGAGGAAGCTTGAAGACATTACGCTTGGTGACATAAGCGAGAGCGTTAGTCCCTCAGCCGTGTCTGACTCCGTGCGACCCATGGAGCCCACCAGGCTCCTCTGTCCATGGATTTCTCCTGGCGAAGATGCCGAAGCAGGCTGCCACTCCCTTCTCCAGTGACATAAGCCAGTCACAAGACAGACACTGCGTGACTGAGCTCGTGTGGGCTTCCCGGGTGCCTCGCTGGGAGAGTCTGCTTGCCAACAATCTCTGGGTCTGGAAGGTCCCCTGGAGAAGGAAATGACAGCCCACTCCGGAATTCTTGCCTGGAAAGTCCCATGAACTTAGGAGCCTGGCGGGCTACAGTTCGTGGGGTCACAGATTCGGCTATCCCTGAGCACCAGCGGGCATGCATGTACTTGTATGAAGCCCTCAGAACTGTCAAACTCAAGGAGACAGAAACGGTAACAGTGGTCACCAGGGGCTGGGAGGGAGGGAGTGGGGAGTTGTTTCATGTGGGCAGAGTTTCGGTTTTGCAAAAAGAGCTGTGGGCACGCATGGCACAGCAATGTGAACAGACTTGATGCCACTGAACCGCACACTGAAAAACGGGTTACGGTGGTCAGTTTATGTTATGAGCATTTTACCACTCTTTTTTTTTTTTTTTTTTTTGGAAAAAACCAAAAGCAATGATTGAACTAAAAATTTGGTTAAAAAATGTTAATACTTACATTTACAACTTAGATGTGCTCAGCACTGTGCCAGGTGCTACGGATCTGGGGCTGCACCAAATGTACAGAGGCCACTCTCTGTGCCCTAGTAGGGGGGCAAAAAACACACAGAGAAGACCCCCACATGCCGCAAGGCAGCTTGCAGATCCAGTGTGCCGCGACTAAGGCCCAGCGCGGCAAAAGAAATAAATTTTCCTTTTTTTTTTTTGAAAGTTAAAGACAAGACAAGCACATAAATAAACAAGCCTCCTTCCCACAGAGAGGAGAGCAGAGAGGACAACAGGCTCTGCCTTGGAGCACGGCTGTGGTCCTCACACCGGGAGCCCCCGGCCTGGACAGCAGCTGGTGGCTGCCTGCCAGGTGCCGGCGTGTTTATTTTCTGAAGGCTGGGCTTGCTCCCACAGCGCCCCCTGCTGGACAGATGCTGTTTCTGCCGCTTAGGGCTCTCCCACAGGTACCCCAGCAACAGGTGGACGACAGGGGCTGTAGCCTGACAGCCTTCTCTGTCCATGGGCTACTCCAGGCAAGAATACTGGAGTAGGTTGCCATTTCCCACTCCAGGGGATCTTCCTGACCCAGGGATCGAACCTGTGTCTTTTGCATCTCCTGCATTGTTGTTCAGTCCCTCAGTCGTGTCTGATTCTTTTACCCCATGGACTGCAGCACACCAGGCTTCCCTGTCCTTCGTCAATCTCCCAGAGCCTGCTCAAACTCATGTCCACTGAGTCGGTGATGCCATCCAGCCATCTCCTCCTCTGTCGTCCCCTTCTCCTCCCGCCTTCAATCTTTCCCAGCATCAGGGTCTTTTCCAATGAGTCAGCTCTTCGCCTCAGGTGGCCAAAGTATTAGAGCTTCAGCTTCAGCATCAGTCCTTCCAGTTCAGGGTTGGTTTCTTTCAGGATTGACTGGATTGGTCTCCTTGCATTGGCAGGCAGATTCTTTACCACTGTGGCACTCGGGCAACAGTACCCGGTTACTCCCTTCCTCCCATCCCAGGGTCTCATGTGACCACATCCCCTTTGAGGATGAAAATCATAAAGAAAAATCTCTCATTCTAAAAGAAATGCATTTCCTTGTTTATTACTGGGATCTAGGTCACTTTGGAAAATGCTTAAAAAAAAAAAAACCCCAAATAATTAAAAATTTTTTGATGTGTAAAAGAAGTCTCTTTGGAAAGATAGACCTAAAGTTCTGTTCCTGCATCTCTGAGGCACAGTTAAGAATGCAGTCTTCTTGGATCCCATAGCATTGCTTGTACAGATATAACAAGTTCAGTTCATGAGACAGGTTGGTCTAGGTTGGCGTCTGACCTTCTCTCCCTCTGGCCTGTTGAGCTCCTGGGAGGAAGTCTTGTTTTCCTTGGGGTCCTCAGTCCTCCTGTGGTGACTGACTTGACTTCCCAGCAAACATGTGATTGAGTTACTGTATCTGCCTGCTTCCCATTCCTCAAGGAGGGTCTGGTCTTCATCTAGCTGTTCATTCTTTCCGCCATCTGAGTCATTCATTCAACAGGTATCTGAGAGTGCTGGGCACTGGGAGAATACAGCTCGGGAGTGGGACCGGCTCAGTAGTTATGGGGCATGGGCTTAGCTGCTCCGAGGCATGTGGGATCTTCCCGGATCTGGGATTGAACCTGTGTCTCCTGCATTGCTAGGAGGATTCTTTACCACTGAGCCACCAGGCAAGCCCAATACCTGTTTTTATAAGTAGTTTTATTTACTTTACTTATGTATTTATGTATATATTACATACAGTTTGCGTGTGTCCATGGCTGTTTTTGCACAAGGTTGGAGTGAGTAGTTGTGAGACCATGTGGCTTCCAATTCTTTTCACTGGCCCTTTAAGGACTCTGTGGACCCCTGTCCTAGCTCAGTCAGCAGCTCCACACCAAGCTGACTCCAGGACATGGGCCAAGGCTCATATTCCTGAAAGTTCTAGCTTGGAGGATAAGCAACAAGGTGCTTACTGCCTCATTTCACATGTGTGAACTTGCTTTGTGTGAATTATCAGCACCCAATTTTATGAATGTGTCCAGGGTGACTCCTGGGTGCCCGAGGCTGTCCTGGGGTGGATGAGACAATGTCCCAGGTACTCCCGACCTGCTAAGTGGTTCCTGTGCTCTCGAGTGTGGGAATGAAGAACAAGTTAATTGACTCCAGGGTGACTGGTGGGGTGCTCCCCTCAACCTTTATTAGACCCCCATCCCAAACCCTGATTATTCTTCTAGAAAGTAAGGGAGCTCTAGACCCAGCAGCAGACATGGTCTGCAGGGGTCACCCAGGAGTGACAGTGGGGCCTCCCTCCCAGCTTGTTACTGAAGAGGGAGAAAGATTAGATCTATGATTCAGGAGGGCCCTCTTAACTCTCCAGATGGTCGGGGGGACGGAAGTGGGGAGAGGAGGGAACTGGGAGGTTTGAAGGCGGCAGTGCCCAATAGGGCAGGGTGTGTCTGGCTCCCCAACCTCCATTCTGAAGACGAAAAAGTAACCTTGGTCTAAAAGCTGTTTCGCACTATGCAAACCAGCTTCAAGTCGCCATTCCAAATGAGGCCCTGGACTAATTTCTGTGCAGAAATGTCAGAAACAGTACCAAATGACTAAGGATTTCAGAACCCTTTAGGCATAAGGTGCACAGATAATGATGTAAATTACCTCCCAAACCAGGACTTTTCGAGAATTCCTGGTGGCCCAGGGGTTAGGGTACCACCCTCTGCACTGTGGAGGGCATAACTTCATCCCTGGTCAGGGAACTAGCATCCTGATACCTGCAAGGTGCAGCCTGAGACACAAAATTATTATAATTTGTCATAATTTCTCTTAATTACTACTTTAAAAATATTAACCACAAACAAAAAATATTCTAGCGATACGTAAGGAAGCTATTTTCATATTCAGTGGATATGCCACATGTGCAGTGCTAAGTCGCTTCAGGCATGTCCAACTCCGTATGACCCCATGGACTGTAGCCCGCCAGGCTCCTCTGTCCATGGGATTCTCCAGGAGAGAATACTGGAGTGGGTTGCCATTTTCCTCCGAACCAGGGACTGAACCCATATTTCCTAACGTCTCCTGCACTGGCAGGTGAGTTCTTTACCACTAGCGCCACCTGGGAAGCCCATGCTACTTACCCGTCACCAATTACTCTATGTTGGTTACTTGTCCTTTTCCAGTTCTAAACTCAGGAGTTCTTAGTTAGTAATTAGTGAACTACCTGAATAAAAATGTAAATATGTGACAGAGAAGGTCCATGAAAGCTACGGTTAAAGATTACACAGTCAGTTTCTCATAATACACAGCTAAGTGAGAATATACCTACTTCACAAACCTTAAACATCTATGATAAATGACACAAATGAAACCAAGGTGTATGCTTATTTGAGGACTATTACCTAGGGGGGCTGGCTTTCCCAGGTGGCTCAGCGGTCAAGAACCCGCCTGCCAATGCAGGAGACACAGGTTAGATCCCTGGGCAGGAAGATTCCCTAGAGAAGGAAAAGGCAACCACTCCAGTATTCCTGCCAGGGAAATCCCGTGGACAGAGGGGCCCAGCAGCCTAGTCCACGGGGTTGCAGAAAGAGTCGCACACAAGTTAGAGGCTGAACAAGCAGCTAGGAGGACCACTTTATAAAACAGATCAGCCTTCTGTCCCTTCAAGGGATGTTTAAGATTCCAGGTCCTCAGGGTGAAAGAACAAAATCCTAATACCAGTCTATCATCACACAAATGATTTAAATATTCATTTTGAGGAGAAATAAATATCTAAAGCTGTGAACTTTATCCCACTCCTAAAATTACATACACATGTCTATCTTCAAACAAACAAAAAGCAAACATGTAAAGTCCTTTTCAGACAGAAAGCTTTTCCAATAAAATTTAAATTTTTTATTTTTAAATTACAAACCAAACGTTGGTAATCATACATAGACGTGTTAGCTTTGGACAAATTAAGACTGGAGATATACTTTCAAATACAACTTCAGAATGAGTTGCACTAAAAACATTTTCTCAAAAATTGTATGATTTCCTTTGGTTTACAATCCATCATATGGAAAGTTTAATATAATTTAAAATAATTTACCATCTACCCTAAAGTATGCTACAGAAATCTGAATCACTATCAGCACTTTGTTGATTGGGAGATGTTTGCAGAAATTAACAGCTGTGGCCGTTGATTTGTTCTATAAGAGAATATCGAACTGTCTCCAGGCAATAGTTTGGGTAACAAAAGACGTATGAATACGTCTCTGGTCAATAAGTTGTTAAGCTCCAATTAACAAGGTTTTAAGGGCTCAGTAATTTTCCTAAGAGTATTGCAAATATACAAATGTTGAAAAGGTAATACTGTTAGTTGAACTGTAAAATGCCTAAAAATAACAGTTCTGCCACAGTGTGCAGGTAAGTTCATACATTTTGTTTCCGGGATTCCCCCACCAAGCAGCTTTCGTGTTTCAAGTTTGAACTGGAAGACATAGAAAACCATACATTCCACGTGAAATGATGAGAGTGAGCAATCAAGTGTGCAAAAACCAAACTTTACAATTCCATACTTCAACATCAGAGGTGTCCGGTAACAGGAATTTCAACTGATCTGATTAACAGGCGAGATAATTTCAGACCTGTCCTCTTGCAGCGCTGTCCAGCAGACTCAGACCTGAGGTCTTTCGCTGCAACAGGGAAAATGGTCTTCCGTCCGAAAGACGACGGGGGGTTCGTAGCCGGTCAGCTGGGACCTGCCGGAGGGCGCCTTGTGGAAAAAGGAGGGCACGTTAATCGTGTGCAGCAATTTCCTGAACGTGCTGGGGAACGTCCCCAGCTCGGCCTCAGCCCTGGCGACCTGCTCCTCCAGCCTGGCCACACTGGCGCTGACCATGCCCACGAAGGCCTCCAGCCGGTCGATCTTGCTGTAGACTCGCCGCATCTCGGTGGC
>SJYX01019859.1:10492-20851 GCA_006410675.1 Oreotragus oreotragus | reverse complement strand
TATGTTTTCCTTTGGAGCTTTTGCTAATACGTGAAGTTTCTTCAGTGAAATCCCTGCTCCCTAAACTAGTATTTTCCTCTCAGAAATGCTGTATACAGATCCTATACACACATACAATAGTAACTACATGAGAAGAATTCCTATGAAAAGCTATCTAGGGGTTAAATAACTTAGGCTTAGAAAATGTTTACATCCAACATAAGTAAATAAATAGAAAATGTAAATACATATAGGTTTATAAGTACATAAGAGATCCATTCATTCTTATCCATCCGTATTCATCTACTGTTTCCAACACTTCCCCCTTGTGTCCAACTGGAGGAAAAGCATGGAGGGGGGAAAAAAAGACTTGAATCGAGTGAAACGTCTGTGAGCGCGCACACAGGCAAGATGGGTGAGGATGCATCAGGGCTGCCCGATGACCTCGATGGAATGCTTAGCTTTTTCTATCCCGCATCTTTTCCTTACTGGATCCCTGAGACAATGGTGACAGTGAAACAAAAGAGATTCTGCACATGTCTTTGGAAAGTAACCACAACTTTCCAAAACCTCCCTGTCATGTCTTTCTTTCAATGCTCACTCCGAACCTTATCTTGATTATAGGATCCCCACGCCCTGATGCCTAATTTACTTCAAATTCAAACATCATTCCTTCCGGGGGACACTGCATTCAGGAGTAGATTAAAAATAAAAGCCTTTGAAATTTCAAGGAGAGTGCCAGACTGTGCCACAGGCAGACACTTGGGGGCAATCAGAGAACATTGTGGATCTTGGCTTAGTATCCTCACAAAGCCCTGCTCTACTCCCGATTCTTCCCATCTTTCAAAGCTTGTCTAAATACTGAGGCTCCTTCCTCTATTCTTTCAGCAAAGATTTTCTGAGCTCCTGGTATGTGTCAGGCAAGATGGTAGCCACGGTAGGGGGCCCCTGTCCATCTCAGATGTAGTTGTATCAGAACACACACAAACCTACATATTTTTCTGAGCCTTGGAACTCATTTTTAGTTAACCAGGAGACCACCCCAATGCTGCCTACACATTAACATTAAACATGAAAATGTCACAGGTTTTCATTAAAAAATAAGAAGAGATACATACAGATCTACCTCAAACGTCAATGATATTTCTGAGTAATAACACGGTAACTGTTTTTCTTCTTTTGGTTTCTTTATTGTTTCTACCTCCACCTTACATCCATTTACTGTACTGAAATTTTGGCAAAACGATAGTATCAAAACTAATATATTTAACTGCAACTAAAAAAACAAAACCGAATATTATGCGTACTAAGTAACTTCAGTTGTGTCCGACTCTTTGTGACCCTCTGGACTGCAGCCCTCCAGCTCCTCTGTCCATGGGATTCTCCAGGCAAGAATACTGGAGTGGGTTGCCATGCCCTCCTCCAGGGGATCTTCCGGACCCAGGGATCAAACCTGCATCTCTTATGTTTCCTGCACTGGCAGACAGGTTCTTTACCACTAGCGCCACCAAACTGAACTTTGCTAAAGCTAAAAATTATGAAAGAATTCCAAATCAACCATCAAGATTTTATACTTAAGCCCATTCACATGACATACTGCTTCTCAAAAAAAAAAAAAAAAAAAAAAGCTAATATAAAAGTAAAGACTATTAATAAAGGAATGGAAAGACTGTACAGGGAGTGACTATTAAACTTAAAAACACAAAGTAGAGGCTTACCACTCACCTACTTTTCCACATTTTAATCTCTATTGATTTCAGCCACAAACCATGTTTGATTTGAAACATAGAGTTTTATTTTTCATCCAGTGTTTTCATTTGTTGCTAATTTATGATTTGTCACTAGAGGGAGCAGTTGTTCTTTTCAAGTTTTTAAACAACGCAGAAAAACATTCTTATTTTCATTCTTTAACATGCTTAACATATATTTAAATACTGAACTGTGAATGGGGCTTCCCAGGCGGCGCTAGTGGTAAAGAACCTGCCAAAGCAGGAGATGCAAGAGTCTCAGGTTTGATCCCTGGTTTGGAAAGATCCCCTGGAGTAGGAAATAGCAACCCACTCCAGTATTCCTGCCTGGAAAGTTCCATGGACAGAGGAGCCTTGTGGGCTACAGTCCACGGGGCTGCCCGCTGCAAAGAGCTGGACACGACTGAGTGATTGAGCGCACACACGCACGTGAATCGGTCATAAACGTCATGACGTGGGAGTGTCTGGAGGACTTTCTAATTTACTGTGTTGCTTTGGTTATAGTCCTTTACCAGTTCTGTTGTTGAATCCGGCACAATCTTGACGCTCTTGAATGACACATTATTTTCCAGGCAATAGTACTGGAGTGGACTGCCATTTCCTTCTCCAGGGGATCTTTCCAAACCAGGGAGGGAACCCTGGTCTCCCACACTGTAGGCAGACGCGTTACCGTCCGAGCCACCAGGGAGGTCCTTATGCTGCTTTGGTTACAGTCCTTCACCAGTGCTGTAGTTGAATCCAGCACAATCTTGATGCTCTCGAATGACACTTTATTTTTGCATTTTCATTATTTTGAAAATGAATCTCTTCTGCTAATACCACAATTACCTAGTAGTGAAAATTCAAGTAAAAAGAAAAAGTCACTGTTCTGGGAGCTGGTTTTCTTTAATAAACTCGATTTTGAAGCAATTCTGAAGCACAAATTAATGCAATGTTCCAGGTCACAAGAAAAAATTCACTTGAAATTCCATGTTTAGGATAAAAGAGAAAACATGATAATTGGCACATACTAGGATCACAATTTTGGAGAAGGCAATGGCACCCCACTCCAGTACTCTTGCCTGGAGACTCCCATGGACGCAGGAGCCTGGTAGGCTGCAGCCCAGGGGGTCGCTTTGAATTGGACACGACTCAGTGACTTCACTTTCACTCTTCACTCATGCATTGGAGAAGGAAATGGCAACCCACTGCGGTGTTCTTGCCTGGAGAACCCCAGGGACGGCAGAGCCTGGTGGGCTGCCGTCTATGGGGTCGCACAGAGTCAGACACGACTGAAGCGACTTAGCAGCAGGATCACAATAAATACTTACCGAACTGACGACAATGATTTATGTTCCCCTCCACCTTCCACCTTATTGTAAAATGAGAACTGAGATTCCAAGGTAAGTGCCATTCCTGGTTTTGTCAAAGCTCACTATCAAAGGCAGGTTTCCCACATCATCAGCAAACAGAATGTCCTAAATATCTGTAATAACAGCTTCACACAAGAATTTCTGGATTAACTCCCAATTAGAATGGTGCACCTTGGTTCTCATCCAGGTTTATCAGGGAAATTGTTGAAGGGGCTGATGCAGCGTTATATCTTGCTTCTCAGGACTGTCATGAACATGTCAACCAGTGACAGGAATACAGACACTGAGAGTGGGCCAAGGCTCTTCCGTATGATTATGGATCACAAAGGAAAGCAGGCGAATCCAAAGAGCTGGTGTATTTTATACCTGCCTGATGCAACCCATGACATTTACCATCATATGTGTCTCCACTACATTGTTTTTCAAATTATAAGCTGTTTGTTCAAAGAATGAGGAGGAAGGAAAGCAGGAGCAATCTCCGGCCTGCTGTCAATGCCCAGTGCCTGGGTACTTTGATGCCTTGATACTTTTGACAACGGTCAGTCGCTTTTTAAAATTTTAAGCCATAAAGCGGTTTTGTGTTCCTCAGCCATGAAGAGGTATATTTTAAAGGGCAATTTTTCTTGTCTGCAGTGAAGAAAAATACTCCCAAGAAGCAAATATCTCATCCATTAGAACAAAATGTACCCATCCAGGGCCAACGGGGTTTGAGAAAATTGCATCTCAGGGTGTGTTCCGCATCTCCAAGGCTCAAGGAGCTTGACTTAGGATCAATTAGTAATAACTCTGGGTAGCACCTGATTGTCTCGGCATGCTCCCCTGTCCCCTTCATCTCTGAATTCCTACAATTAGCATGAATTAATATGAGCTTTCAGTTTAGAGATGAATAAGAGCTTAGAGACTTTTTGGTAACTTCTTTGGGTTCAGAATAACATTCAGACATTTGGATTAGAAAGAAAATCAGGATGTAATTCAAAATAAAGTATTTTATTCCCCTTTGTCTCTCTCCTTGCTTGTTCTTTTAAGCGTTTCTATATAGCCAAGGGCAAATCACATATACAAGCTATGGATCCTGATACTGTTTTCTTTTTCCTAATACCAATGCCACTGGCTGTTTCAAAGGCAGTTCTAACTTCCAACTTAGTCTGGGGCTGTATCTATGGGAAAGAGACTAGGATACAGCAAGGTATATTTTATATTATTAGGATAAATTAAGCTTTACCCCAAACTACCATGCTCAATGAAAGTACCTTTGAAAAAAATGATAATATGGCACCCCAGAGATATGTGGAAGTAGAGTGCCACTTCAGATTAACTGACTTGGCCATTTGGCCATGCTTTTGATCTGAGATTACTCTGTGCCTTGGATATTACAAATGCTCCGGAAGCAGGAAGTGTCATATTTTAAGCAGACCCTTCACGGGTTAGCAAGAGTAACAGGAAACACATTCCACACATGACAGGAAACATCAGTGGGGTGTAAGAATGGGCACTTTCCCCAGTATCGCTCGCTCTGCCAAATGCCACGAAGCCACATCACAGGAGACAGTGCACTGGCCCATAGCTTGATGGAAAAGGAGACGTGTTTAATGAAGACCAGAGAGCTCCCCGCAGGTAGGAAAAGAGCCCCTAAGAACACAGCGCATTTCACTTTCAAGCACTGTGAAAATGTCACAGTCTGTGTGGGACAGAGGGGAATAAGGACAAAGGGAGGCTGCAGATGAAGTATCGGCTGGTAAGGAGGATGGTGATGGTTCAGGAAAAAGGCAAAAGTAGAGGCGTCTCCCCTGGAGGAGGGCACGGCAGCCCACTTAGTATTCTTGCCTAGAGAATTCCATGGACAGGGGAGTCTGGCGGGCTACAGCTCATGAGGTCACAAAGAATGGGACATGACTGAGCGACTTAGCACTCACACAGAAGTGTTTGCATTGCTGCTCGAGAGGATCATTACCTCCAAGGAAACACCCTTTTGGAAGGATACTAAATTCACTGTTTTCCCTGTTGAAGAAGAAGGAGAGGGACCAATGCTACTCCAGTAAAAGCATCTCAGCACTTGTAACCTATATTAACTAAAATAAACGAAATCCGCTATAAAACAGACAGAGCCGGGAATCCCCAAATCATCGTGAGACTAGGTGTGCCCTGCATCATGTACAGATTTCCATATTTAATGTCCCCAAATGACAGTCACTTAGTCCTGACATCGATGTAAAACTGGGCTCATGCCACTGAGCTTATTCTTGGAGGTTGTGTGATGAAATGTGAGGACCTTCCATGGTTGAAAAGGAGATCCAGACTGCATGACCCTGTGTAAATGACTTAACCTCACTGGGGCACTTCCTTTAAAAATTAGAGGGGACAGTAGGTAATTTAAGAATCTTTATCATCTGTAAGGCGCTATGGTTTTGTTCTATTTCGAGGAATGGCCCTAAAATACATAGGGACCGTTGAAGTTAACATAGTGCTTTGTAAATGAAGGAGGAGCAGAGAGGCACAGCTCACCAGAGGAAATTCCCCCTGACATTGCTTACAAAGTCCTTTCATTACCAATGTAGAAGTTTAGACAGGACTCAGTCCCAGGCAGCTGGGAAATCCAGGGGAGAAATGGCAAGAAACACCTCCTGCAGCATTCTGCAAATGCTCATCAAAGACTGCCCTCATCGCCACAACCTGGGCATACATGTCTAGCCTTTGTGTCTGCAAAACTGGGAGATTTGTGATGTTTCTAAGGGTTGACACTCAAGAGAAATTTAGAGCACTGGAAAAAAAGCCAAAATAATTACATGAAACTAAGGCACTCTGCAGAAACATAAAATGTCAGCATAACATTTTCAGTATTTATTTCTTCATTAGGAAGGCAGGAAAAGTAAGGCTCCCACAACTTTCCTTCCTCTGACTCAGACTGGAGTGTATAAGAGCTCCCCTGGCACGGAAAGAGAAAAGCAGAGGCTGATAGATTCATTTACTGACATTTATTCGTATTCCATTTTCTGTTTTCCAAAAGATTTGACCTATTTATACAAATCTTACATCTTCTTCCCCTACTATTCGCCTCCTGTGATAACCTGTTGGGGACAGAACCACTAACCCTTTCTCATCTGCTTTGTGTGTTTTCTCTGCTCAGCTGTCTGAGAAGGATTCCTCGTCCCCATGACCTCAGCCTGCTAGCTGGGGGGAGCTGTGGGGTTCTAGCAAGGTCAGTTCTGTGTTTACTGGAAGCAGCTTCCTGCCCTAGAGGAAGTGAGGAGTTGATTACTGATTCCTTTGAAATATCTTCTTTTGAGCTGTGGCTCTCCTCCAACTGAGCAGACTCAAGATTTATTGTAACTGATATTCACAGATTATTCAGAGATAAAATTTTGGCCAATGGCTCCAACCTTGTTCCACGACTCCCTGGATGCCTGACCTTTTCTCAAGATGCCAATCCGATTGAAGTACTGACCTTTATCCTTTTATCCACAACAAATGCCTCGTCTCAAAGGGTCAGTGAGATGGTCAAACGGCAGATTTCAGGTGAAGCTAGGGGTGTGTGGAGGAGTCTCGGAATTGTCATGTCTTAGCCCTACATGAAAGATCTCTTTGTATGTAAGAGATGCTAGTATATAATACAACAGCTAGAGTGTAGGGCTCCAGATCCCAGGGAATAGAAGTCTATACTTCTATAGAACACAACAGAGTCACATGTCTTTTGTTTGCTTGTTTTTTTTTTTAATTTTCTAGAAGCCACAATAAAAAGGTAAAAGCTGATATATTTTGTTTAACCCAATATATATCTATATATATATAAAAACTAGTACTCTTTCACCATTTCAATAATTGACATTCGTTTTCTTCACACCAAGCCTTTGAAATCCAGTATTAGACTAGCCACATTTCAAGGGCTTCATAGCTGCATGGAGTTAGTGGGCTACTCTATTGAATGGTAGAAGTCCTGGATAGGAAATTTCATCTTATTCAAGAAAAATTTGATGTATTTAAGAGTTTTTGGCTTGTCACAGCAGCACTATTTATAATATCCAAGACACAGAAACAAGCAAAATGTCCATCACCGTTTAAAGAATGGAATAATGCTACCTGTAGCAACGTGGATGGACCCAGAGACTATCATGCTGGGTGAAGTAAGTGAAAAAGGAAAAGACAAATATCATGTGACCTCAGGTACAGATGGAATTAAAACACAACACAAATGAACCCATCTACAAAACAGACTCATAGAGCACAGACTTGCGGTTGCCAAGAAGGAGGGTCAGGGGAGGATGAGAGTTCAGGATTAACAAATGCAAGCTGTTATATAGGATCGATAAATAACAGTGTCCTACAGGATGGCACAGGGAACTGAATTCAATATCCTGTGATAAACCATAATGGAAAGAGTATGAAAAAGAATGCCCAGATGCTACCAGCCAGAATACGGACTCATGTTTTTATCTGTCTTTTCCTCACAGCCCTGACTGCCTATACCAGGATCGCGTGCGTGAGTGCCCAGACCAGCAGGGTGCTGGCTACCCGGGCAGAATGAGTTGGCCTCAGAGTAGGGCTGGCCCCTGAGCAACTATAGATGCAGCTGTCTCTAGGCCATTTGCTCTCATGACTCACACTTTGCTGGTGTGTGCAGAGCCAACCTTTGGCCTGGCCCAGGAGACAAAAGTCACTTAAGGAACTGAGTGATTTCTGCCATCACTGAAGGATCTGACAAGTGTATCCCAAGGGCTTCTACTGCCTTCTGGGACACTGACAGCCCTGTGGCAAGGTCACATCTAAAACCAGAGAGGAATCTCACCAGCACATAGGTTTCAGGCACACTCTACGTCCTGCTCCATAAACTTGGAAGTACTTTGCCTTCTAGGGGAAAAAAGGAACCCAGAATAATACGCTCCTGCAAACTCGCTGACAATGTTATTTTTAAAACCTATAGAAACCTTGATCATCCCAGGGGGTTGGAGAGGTGACATCCATCCCCTGGCAGAGAGCAGTTTGATACAAACCAGCAGAGTGGACTGATCAGCTGAGGAACACTTTAAACCACATCCCTGGGCAGGGATAAACCTCAAGGGATTGCCGCTCTGCCCTCCACACTGCCAGGAACGTGCCCCTATAAATCCTGGTGTGAGCACCATCACTACGGGCATCCTCAGCACCAACAGCTCTACTGTGGTTTGTTCCTAGCAACCAGCATCGTCGCTCTGGGATGAAGGTCTGGCAGGATCCAGAATGGCTGCTCAGGTGAAGAGCATCACTGATCTTGTTCTTCCAAAGAGATTGTTGCTAAGCACTGGAGGTAACACCAGAGAGCCCAGGGTTTCTTTTCACTGTGGACAAGATTCTAATCCAGACATCTATGTTCTGATAGAGATGCTAACCAGAAGGCTGACTTCAAGCTTGCAGAAAGAAAATTAGGAACCGCAAAGCTAGTCCAAAAGAATGAATCCATGGCCAGAGTCCTAGGCAGTATTCCCTCCTGGATCTTTCAAAAGGAAAGATTACTGAAAAATCGCCTACTATACTCCATTAGTGTTTTTGATATTCTACACCCAATGAAGTGAAGAGGGACTTTAGGCATTCTCTTTGCCAGCAATGTCTTTCAAATCATAAGAGGAGGGCAAGGCCTGGTAATGAGTCTGCCTAACATCAGTAAAGATTGATGAATGCCGAACACTACCCACAAAGTCAACCTTCTCATCTTAAACTCTTCAGAACTTTATAAAGCTGCCTAGAAATTCAAGCTTCATTCAATTATATGAAACTTTTTTTTTTCAATAAGGTTTTCAAAGACTATACTTCTAAGTTGTACACAGGTTGCCTATAGAATGTGGGAGGCAACTGTGCTCAACATTATACCACCAACACTACCCTGCCTACAGAATTTGGGTGTCTCATCTCATACAGTTTCCCCTTTTACAGCTTTGTTAAGAAGGGTTACTGTTTTGTGACTATTGGAAAGTTTCACACAAGCTAAATTCAAGGAATTAAAGTGTTAACAGCTTCTGAAGAAGGCTGTATTCACATATAGCTAGACACAACCTATCCTGGACACACTTCCGATGGTTCCCAGGGACCTGCTGTCAGTGCCAGTGAGATGTCTGCTCTGATTCACACAGCAGCAGGGGGCTGAAAAATCAATCTGCAAGTACAATTTGTTGACTGTTTTTCAAAGAAAATGAAATGGACGGAGATTATCTTTAGAGGAAACAGCAACGTGGAGTGGCTCAAGAACACAGCTTTTAGAAACAGGAAGCCTTGAATTTGAATCTTGGCTCCAGCATTTCCTAGCTGTGAAAAACGTGGGCAAGTCGCGTAACCTCCGAGTTGGTTTACTCTCATATAAAGTATCAAGGATAACGCGCAATCTACAAACTGCTTGGGAGGTTTGAATGTACACAGTCACTGGGCATTCTTCTTCCCTCTTTCATTGCTCAAATCCCATGACCTGCTTCCACGACCATCCCAACGCCTTCAAGTTAAGAGCTCTTTGTTTAATTCAAATACATTTTCCAACCGTTTAATTTGTTCTCATGGGGTTCTGTTTTCAGAGGAAATTAAAATATGTCTCAGGTTTCTCTCTCTCTCTGTGCGGCTACCAAATTCTCCATGATTTAGAGACTTCAAACCTAAACAGTAAATGACCTTGGGATTTTGACGGGTCTAGAACACATACAAGAGAAAAATGGCTAAATAAAGTTCTGGGAAAGTTAAACTCCAGTTGACATTTTTCCTTGTGTCCCCCTTTATTCCGACTGAAGGTAGTGGCTCTTGTGTGGCACTAGATTAGACAGGAAACAGCCCAGGAAAATATAGCTAAATAGCAATTCCCCAGGTTATGATTACTTCCAAGGTAGTTCTAACATCCTCATTTTTTCAAATCTATTTGTCTAAATATTAGCAATCATCCTAAATGTCCCCATTAGTACTGATTTATGAGAATCTGCTTACTGTAGATAACCAGACACTGAAAACAAGCGAAAAATAAATTTACATTCAGACTGAAAATGACTGGTATATAGGTTTCTCATCATTTAACAATGAATCAAACAGCTGGCATGTTTTGCTAATGCAAATAAGGTCTTTTAAAAATCATTTTTATCCATCACTCTTTTGAAAGGGTCGCTATCAGTCACAAGGAACTGGATGCTCTTCCTTTGTATTTTGTTCCAGCTACATCATCATAAGAGCTGTTGGCACTTTAATGACTCAATCATCAAGCTGCCTCAGAGGAGAAAGCTCTCAAGGGCCACATCTTCCCATAACATCGTTCTTGTTCTTCTCTGACATGACAATGTATT
>SJYX01019856.1:90470-120243 GCA_006410675.1 Oreotragus oreotragus | reverse complement strand
GGATTTTCAGAAATTACTTACATCTTTCAATATCAGAATCTGACTTGCATCTTTTAGGTGCTGCAGCTGATGAGTGACTAAGATTGTGATCTTCTCCTTCAAGGCCTGATGAACACACCTACAAATGTAAAAGGTACAGAAAGCAAAAGCACATTAATGGAATGCCTCAAACTGAAAACCTATATTTTGCAAACAGTGAGACAAAGGCCATACAGCAGTGAAAGATCTTTAGTTTAAATATAAAATCAATAATAAAAATTTAAAAAAAAAACATAAATCAATTAATCCAACTAGGTTCTTAAATTTATCAGCAGCAAATTTGAATCTAGTGTTATAAAAAATTCTTAAAACCAGTCTACTGAAGGAGGCAAAAACAGCTAAGTTTTTTTCCTCTAAAACTCAGCTTAACAATTATTTACATGTTTCATAAAGGAAAACAACTGAGTAATACTGAGATCTCAAAACCTGACTAAACTAAAACACTATTTTATCGCTATTTGGGAATAGGAGAAGAGGGATCCATGTCATTTAAAAATGTGTACATTCTTTGCTTTCTAGGTGATTATTTATAATTAATGATGTAAATATTGACAACAAAAAATTAATAGATTCTTGGTAATCTTTGCCAGAGTGCATTTGCTAGACACGTGTTCCCAAAGAGTATTAGATAGAAAATGAATGCCAGCAGGGCCTCCATCAGTCACTACAACATTCCCATTTCCATCCAGGAAGCAAGTCTCCTTTCATTTGGAGTGAACACCTTCCACACATGAAGGTAAAAGAACAGAATCTAAGTGGCCCAAATCACAGTGGAAATCACCCAATGGCTCAGAGCACCCACCAGTTCTCTTAGTCAAGACACCCTCACTATTCAACCTTAAATTGTTTTCACAGTAAAAAACAAAAACAAAAACTACTCCTACATTTCAAATGTAGACCCCTAGGATCTCAGCCCCAGTGTCATCCCACAAAGTCCACAACTCCTCCAGGGAAGCAAGTGGGTCTGGGGCCCCGGTGACTACAGGCAGGGCTCCAGGCAGCTACTCTGGGAGGCCAAGGCCCTTGCAGAGCAAATCTCAGGAACCTGGGCCAGAGCTCAGCCAGTGAGTGAGTCAGATGGAGAGTCTGGAGGCAGCAGGCTGCAGCTCAGTCCCTCTCATGAGCCTGATGTCAGATGGGCGACTCAACCTCAGTTTCTTCATCTCAAAACAAGATCAAACAACTCATCCACATGTTCTGAGAAATCAAACCACCAATCTACTCAGCAAATGTCAGCTTTCTTTTCCACTCCTCCATAACCATAAGTGGTCATGTGCTTTGGACTCGGGTCAGAAAACTCTTAAGGGGACACTCTGGACATTGAGTCTGTGATCAGAAACAAGACCCTGGAATGTAAACATATATACCATACATTCGCTAAGTCCAAAAGGATTCATTTTTACATTTTGATATGTGTTAGCTCAGCATTCATACCTAAGTTTCTTGACTAACACCTTTTCATACCTAAGTTTCTTGACTAACACCTTTTCATACCTAAGTTTCTTGACTAACACCTTTTCAAACTTAGTACTAAAACAGATTTTTTTCTCCTTAATTCATAATTGCCTGCCAATAATCCCAAAAGTGGATGCTAATCAAATCTGACAGGGTGTTGTGTCCAAAGTGAACCAATCCAAAAGTTTTAAGATGTTTTCTTCCTAACATCCCATCACAGATGAGGTAATATAAATAATCACAATGAAAAGATCAATTAATGGCTTTGAATTTTTCATAAATGATGCTTTTATCCAAATCACTAGAAAAATACACTATTTTCCAAGTTTTTAAAGATTTCCAAGTCATGCCATAGAAATGACTGAGTCAGCAATCAGTTGTATAACAGTTATTCCTATATAAAGGCTGTGTTAATCTTATAATCCCACATATAATCCTATATAAGGGCTCTATTAAGAGAAAAGTGGATGCTAATCAAATCTGACAGGGTGTTGTGTCCAAAGTGAACCAATCCAAAAGTTTTAAGATGTTTTCTTCCTAACATCCCATCACAGATGAGGTAATATAAATAATCACAATGAAAAGATCAATTAATGGCTTTGAATTTTTCATAAATGATGCTTTTATCCAAATCACTAGAAAAATACACTATTTTCCAAGTTTTTAAAGATTTCCAAGTCATGCCATAGAAATGACTGAGTCAGCAATCAGTTGTATAACAGTTATTCCTATATAAAGGCTGTGTTAATCTTATAATCCCACATATAATCCTATATAAGGGCTCTATTAAGAGGAGACACATCTTGTGGTGGAGGTCATACAAGTAAGACAGAGGCCCCACCTCCATTCACTCAATCAGCAGAGGTTTGCTGAGGAGCCAGACACTGTCCTAAGTGCTGAGGACCCACCCACGGGTCAAGATAGAAGAGAATACTCTGCACCGTGTAGAGGACACAGTGAGCAAGCATAGAGAATCCACTATTGGGCTGTGACCTGTGCTCTGAAGGAAAAGCAAGGGCAGCTTCTGTCATAGATGTGGAGACATGGGAGCCCTGAGACTAACTGGGGAAACATCCTGGAAGAAGGCACAGCAGGTGCAGGGTTCCTGGGACGGAACACACTGGGCTGCGGCACCTTCCTGCATTCACAGTTTATGGGTGGCAGGTGGTGGTGGTTTAGTGGCCAAGTCATGTCCAGCTCTGGCAACCCCATGGACTGTAGCCTGCCAAGCTCCTCTGTCCATGAGATTTTCCAGGGCAGAATACTGGAGTGGGTTGCCATTTTCTTCTTCAGGGGATCTTCCTGACCCAGGAGTCGAACCCGAGTCTCCTGCATTGCAGACAGATTCTTTCCCAACTGAGCTACAATGGGTGGCAGGGGGACTCATAAATGGTCAAGTGCACCCACAGAGGGCTGGGGGAAGACAGAGGGCACGGGCGCCCCCTTGAGGAGTGGGTGGGAATGGCACGTCCCGTCTTTCACCTTCCTTCTGTGTCCTGGAGCACTGCTCCCTGGCTCTGGGACAGAGGGACCAGTGTGTACAGACAGAAGGGGTGAGAAAGGACCCCACAGAGCCAGCACGGCTGGACACCGAGTGGGTGTGCAGATGAGCTGAAAAGGCTGAGAGGGGCAGACGGCAAGGAAGCCTGTTTGTCTGAGGACCGGGAGCTGCTTTGTGAATGTGGTGGTGGAGTGGTGGGGGTGGGCGGAGGTGGTAGCGGGGGGAGGTGTCCATGAAGGGCTGGAGCAGGTGGGTGAGCTGTGTAGACAGGAGGGTGAGCTGTGCAGACAGCAGCGTGGGAGTCTGATCAGGACAGACCCCAAGGCCTGATGACGCAGGAGGCAGGGGCCTAGTGATGTGGGGCTGAACCAGGATGGGACCCACGGCTGGACACAGGTGAGGCTGCATCAGTTCACATAAGGCCCTCATCTTCTGTAGCTGATAGAATCCACTGTGGTCACAGCATAAAGCTGTAAAAGTCATGAACCTCAATGACCTTGGATATAAATTCATGACTGAAGGAAACTGTTAACGGCAAGCAGAAGTGTGAGTCATTCATTTGTAATACAAAACCCTCCCCATGACCAAGCTTCCACACGACCACCATCTCTCACAGCATATTGTTCCATCTGATTCTCTAACTTGAGAACACTCTCCAGTTGCTGCTGAGTGGTTTCCTAAATTGCTTTCACGCTCTCTGCTTTAACTTTCCCTAGAGAATGTAGTTCTGATTACAAACAATAGTCTTAAGCTTGCTTCTATCAAGTATATATCCAAAGCAGAACACTCAAAATATTTGAGAGGATTTTACAAATATCTCCAGTGTTTGAAAAAGAACTCAGGAGAACTTCTGTGATCAGCACCCTGTACTTGGCACCAAAATGCCTTGCTCTGCCTTCCCTGTGACACGGATGCAATGACCAGCAGAATCTGCTCCTGCCCTGATGGAGAACTTGCACAGATGCTCACAAGATGGGGTGATATACATTAGTGAGCTCAGGGTAGGGTGCTGGGAACAAGGAGGCTGAGACACTCATGATGTCAGGAAGGTGGGGGAGGGGAATATCTGTCACAGCACGAGCTCCTGTCACTGAACTCGTGACGAGACACAAGGCACTTCTCTAAGGGAAAATTCATCAAGTCATGAATGGGAGAAGCTGGGAATGGGGGGTCAGATCAGAGAGCTGGAGACCCTGCCATGTGTCATCTGCCCTGTTCCCTCTTATTCTCAAGGATTCTGTGCCACTGTTCAGGTTTTTTACAGGTATGTGTGTTACAGTACAATTCAGTACAATACAATACAATTCAGGTATGTGTGTTACAATACACCTGAAGTGAAGTGAAGTGAAGTGAAGTGAAGTCGCTCAGTCGTGTCCGACTCTTTGCGACCCTATGGACTGTAGCCTACTAGGCTCTTCTGTCCATGGGATTTTCCAGGCAATAGCCCTGGAGTGGATTGCCATTTCCTTCTCCAGGGGATCTTCCCAACCCAGGGATCGAACCTGGGTCTCCTGCATTGTAGACAGACGCTTTACCATCTGAGCCACCAGGGAAGTCCTAACATGAAATTTACCGTTTTTGCCATTTTTAGCACACAGCTCAGTGGCATTAAGTACATTCACAGTGCTGTGCAACCATCACCACCATCCATCTCCACAACTCTTTTATCACCCCAACACTAAGCACGTTTTATACAAGGGCAGGTTCCACCAAAGTCTAACAATGCCTACTTAGTGGATGTAGAATCCTAGCTCCTAGCCAACTTCTAGTGTCCAGAGCCCAGAGCTCCCACAGGCCTCCCTCTCACATTTGTTAACTCTGTTGACATCTCTACTTTGCTATTCTGGACTTGCTGTAAATCAATTATGTCCCCTCAGATTCACATGCGGTCACCTGAGTCATCAGTACCTTAGAATTTGCTGTCATGGACTTTAAAGGTAATTATTACTGTTAATTATCCTGGATCTAATCTAATCTGACTGGTGTGCTTAGATGAAGAGACTAAGACACAAGGACAGAGACACAAGCATGTAAATCAATGAAGTTAGAGCACACCCCCTCACCATGCACAAAAATAAACTCAAAATGGCTTAAATACTTAATCGTTAAGATGTGACACTATAAAACTCCCAGTAGAGATTACAGGCAAAACATTCTGTGACATAAACTATACCAGTGTTTTCTTAGGTCACTCTCCTAAGGCAACAGACATATAAGCAAAAATGTACAAATGGGAGCTTTGCTGGTGGCTCGGTGGCAAAGAATCCACCTGCCAGAGCAGGAGACACGGGGTCCCTCCCTGGTCCAGGAAGCTCCCACTTGCACAAAGCACCTCAGCCCGTGCACCACGACCACTGAGCCTGTGCTCTGGGGCCCAGGGACCGCAACTACTAAGTCCATGCACCCTAGAGCTCGGGCTCTGCAGCAAGAGAAGCCACCACAGTGAGAAGCCCACGCACCACAGCCAGAGAGCAGCCCCTGCCTGCTGCACCTGGAGAAGACCCCGACCGTGTGAGTGCACAGCGAGCGGATTTGGTCAGAAGCCAAGAAGAGAGGTCTCAGGAGGAACCAGACCACCCACACCGTGAACCTGGGGCCTCAAGGACTGTGGGAAATTTAACTTCTAGGCTTTGAGCACCCCCGTCTGTGACAACGTGCTATAGACTGAATGTTTTTCTCCTGAAAACTCATCTATTGAGACCTAATCCCAACTGGGTTGGTATTAGGAGGTGGGGCCATCGGGAGGGACCAGGTCATGAGAATGGAGCCTGCATGAAAGGGATTAGTGCCCTGATAAAAGGGACCCACACGGCCCCCTCACCTCTGCCACCCCATGAGGCCGCAGGAATCAGACCCTCACCAGACTGAATCTTTCAGCACCCTGACTTGGACTTTCCCAGCCTCCAAAACCATGAGATAAAAACTTGTTACTTCTAAGCCACCCAGCTCTCTTTCCTGTGAGAGCAGCCTGGACAGATACAATCCTAGAAACTAACACAGGACCTGACAGAATTCCCAAAGGGCTCCTCTCTGCCGCACACCCGCCTCCTCCAGGCGAGGACGCGCCTGCTGTCCTCCTCACAGCCCTGCTTCCTCCTCCCTCCACACCCGATTTTCTCCTCTTGCTTCAGTACTTCCAGCCCAGCCCCGGCACAGGGAGCTTTCCAACTTCAGTGAAAGCCTCCAGCTGACACTTCCACTTTACACTCAGCCTGTCTCTTATACACATCTAGATGTGTATAAGAGACAGAATCAATGAATATAGTAAAGTTGCAGGATATAAAATCAACACACAGAAATCCCTTGCATTCCTATACACTAATAATGAGAAAGTAGAAAAATTTACAGCATCAGACCTTGCTTCTATCACCAGTCAAATCCACAGCTGGGTATTGTTTTTGCTTTGGCTCTATCCCTTCATTGTTTCTGGAGTTATTTCTCCACTGATCTCCGGTAGCATTTTGGCCACCTACCAACCTGGGGAGTTCCTCTTTTGTATCCTATCATTTTGCCTTTTCATACTGTTTGTGGGGTTCTCAACGCAAGAACACTGAAGTGATTTGCCATTCCCTTCTCCAGTGAACCACATTCTGTCAGACCTCTCTACCATGACCCGCCCATCTTGGGTGGCCCCACACGGCATGGCTTAGTTTCACTGAGTTAGACAAGGCTGTGGTCCATGTGATCAGATTGACTAGTTTTCTGTGATTATGGTTTCAGTGTGTCTGCCCTCTGATGTAGGGAAGGCAATGGCACCCCACCCTAGTACTCTTGCCTGGAAAATCCAATGGACGGAGTAGCCTGGTGGGCTGCAGTCCATGGGGTCGCTAACAGTCGGACAGACTGAGTGACTTCACTTTCACTTTTCTCTTTCATGCATTGGAGAAGGAAATGGCCACCCTCTCCAGTATTCTTGCCTGGAGAATCCCAGGGATGGGGGAGCCTGGTGGGCTGCCGTCTATGGGGTCACACAGAGTCGGACACGACTGAAGTGACTTAGCAGCAGCAGCAGCAGCCCTCTGATGCCCTCTCGCAACACCTACTGTCTTACTTGGGTTTCTTTACCTTGGACTTGGGGTATCTCTTTACGCTGCTCCAGCANGTGAAGTGAAGTGAAGTGAAGTGAAGTCGCTCAGTCGTGTCCGACTCTTTGCGACCCTATGGACTGTAGCCTACTAGGCTCTTCTGTCCATGGGATTTTCCAGGCAATAGCCCTGGAGTGGATTGCCATTTCCTTCTCCAGGGGATCTTCCCAACCCAGGGATCGAACCTGGGTCTCCTGCATTGTAGACAGACGCTTTACCATCTGAGCCACCAGGGAAGTCCTAACATGAAATTTACCGTTTTTGCCATTTTTAGCACACAGCTCAGTGGCATTAAGTACATTCACAGTGCTGTGCAACCATCACCACCATCCATCTCCACAACTCTTTTATCACCCCAACACTAAGCACGTTTTATACAAGGGCAGGTTCCACCAAAGTCTAACAACGCCCACTTAGTGGATGTAGAATCCTAGCTCCTAGCCAACTTCTAGTGTCCAGAGCCCAGAGCTCCGCACAGGCCTCCCTCTCACATTTGTTAACTCTGTTGACATCTCTACTTTGCTATTCTGGACTTGCTGTAAATCAATTATGTCCCCTCAGATTCACATGCGGTCACCTGAGTCATCAGTACCTTAGAATTTGCTGTCATGGACTTTAAAGGTAATTATTACTGTTAATTATCCTGGATCTAATCTAATCTGACTGGTGTGCTTAGATGAAGAGACTAAGACACAAGGACAGAGACACAAGCATGTAAATCAATGAAGTTAGAGCACACCCCCTCACCATGCACAAAAATAAACTCAAAATGGCTTAAATACTTAATCGTTAAGATGTGACACTATAAAACTCCCAGTAGAGATTACAGGCAAAACATTCTGTGACATAAACTATACCAGTGTTTTCTTAGGTCACTCTCCTAAGGCAACAGACATATAAGCAAAAATGTACAAATGGGAGCTTTGCTGGTGGCTCGGTGGCAAAGAATCCACCTGCCAGAGCAGGAGACACGGGGTCCCTCCCTGGTCCAGGAAGCTCCCACTTGCACAAAGCACCTCAGCCCGTGCACCACGACCACTGAGCCTGTGCTCTGGGGCCCAGGGACCGCAACTACTAAGTCCATGCACCCTAGAGCTCGGGCTCTGCAGCAAGAGAAGCCACCACAGTGAGAAGCCCACGCACCACAGCCAGAGAGCAGCCCCTGCCTGCTGCACCTGGAGAAGACCCCGACCGTGTGAGTGCACAGCGAGCGGATTTGGTCAGAAGCCAAGAAGAGAGGTCTCAGGAGGAACCAGACCACCCACACCGTGAACCTGGGGCCTCAAGGACTGTGGGAAATTTAACTTCTAGGCTTTGAGCACCCCCGTCTGTGACAACGTGCTATAGACTGAATGTTTTTCTCCTGAAAACTCATCTATTGAGACCTAATCCCAACTGGGTTGGTATTAGGAGGTGGGGCCATCGGGAGGGACCAGGTCATGAGAATGGAGCCTGCATGAAAGGGATTAGTGCCCTGATAAAAGGGACCCACACGGCCCCCTCACCTCTGCCACCCCATGAGGCCGCAGGATCGGAACCTCACCAGACTGAATCTTTCAGCACCCTGACTTGGACTTTCTCAGCCTCCAAAACCATGAGACAAACTTCTGTTACTTCTAAGCCACTCAGCTCTGGTTCCTGTGAGAGCAGCCTGGACAGACACAGTGCTAGAAACTGACACAGGACCCGAGAATGAGAATCCCGGAGCAGCTCCTCTCTGCCGCACACCCGCCTCCTCCTGGCGAGGATGCGCCTGCTGTCCTCCTCACAGCCCTGCTTCCTCCTCCCCGGACACCTGAGCTTCTGCTCTCTTCAGCAAAGGACTGGGTCCTCCTCTCAGCCTCCACACACCTGCCCAGCCTGCGGGCCCCCAGGGCACTTCCCGCCCAGCCCCGGACACAAGGAGCTTTCCAACTTCAGTGAAAGCCTCCAGCTGACACTTCCACTTTGCACTCAGCACTTACTATCCCGTATTAAGCACTCTAAACCCCGACTCTGCTGAGCTTTCCCCCAGGGATCTGTCTTAACAAGCTCCACGTAGAGGCGGCTTCCGCAGAGGCAGGAATGAGAGCTGGGCGTCCTAGTCTCCCCGATTCTGCCCAGCGTGGTCCTTCCCCTCTCCTGGCTCACCGTCCTCCTTGTAAGCTAAGAGGTCTTGTGCAGTAAGGCATTGATCTCAGTGCACACAGCAGGGAGTTAATAACTGCAGCTGGAAGGCTCATTGGCTTTAACAAAGTGAACAACAGCAAGTGACCTGACCATGGGGGAGATGTGAAGGCTGTTTTAGGAAAAAAAACAAGTTCGCAAGGCTTTCAAAAAGGCCAGACTAGACTCCATAAGAGGCCTCAGCCAGTGTGTGTTAGGACACGTTATACACAGAAAAGAACCAGAGTTGTTCTGCATTAGTCATTGTATAGCCTACCAGGAGCCACTGACAAGTTCTACATTTTAGAAACAGGAATGAGAGTCAAGACTCAAGCCAGATTATAGGTGACTCTACACTGTAGTGTCTAAGTATTAATTCTAGTAAGCATCCATGAAACAACATGAAATGATTGAAATCATACTCAGATGTGGAATAAATGATTCTTAAATCCTAGACTTTATTTCCAAACTGATAGAATAGCAAGCATAAAATAACAGGATCTTTCCTTGGAAGCCCTATGTCAGTATTGAAAACTTCACTTCTAATGTGCCTTAAGCAAATGATGGAGGAAAAAAACTGGCAGCCAAGTACCAGGTCATAGAGTCTCACTCTCTGGTTAAAAAACCCTACATCATCTTTCTTACTCCTGGGGTCTGGATCCACCTGGAGTGTCTGGTAATCAACTGCAAGTAGCAGGAGGGAGGAGGGAAACTGCCATCTATGTGTCACTCCCTAAAGCATGGACCCCAATGCCCCGCCCCCCCACACTGGAAGCACCTGCTGTATTTTCCTGTCCTGACCTCATCAGGATGCAAGATTTCTCTATGATGGATCTTCAGTGGAGGGAAGGGAGGGGAGGGAGGAACACCAGGGCAGCGGGAGCTGAATCTCTTGGAGCACAAAGGCTTTCCTGAGCTCCCTTCCCTGATCCCTACAGGGCTCTTGGAAAGAAGAAACGATAGAAAACAGGAGCAAACTCACTGTTCAAACAAGTGCCTGCTGACTCCTGCATCCACTGCGCTGAGCGGATCGTCCAGGAGGTAGATGTCTGCGTCCTGATACACGGCTCTAGAAAATGCAGAGAGACGTCAGGAGAGGACACTTCACACTCCCGGGTCTCATCTCTGAATCATGATGGCGTCCAACAACTTCATGTTCCTTTCAAGAGCCCAGGGAAAGGGCCAAGATCCTGCTTCACACAGGCCAACCCAGTGAGCGGGGTCTGGGAGCCGCGGAGGAGGAGGGGCGGGATGGCAACTGAAACCCCACTTACCTGGCGAGGCTGACCCGGGCTTTCTGTCCTTCACTCAGCGGGGTTCCTCTATCTCCTATCTCAGTTAGATCTCCTTCCTCCAAAAGCTGTAAATCCTATACAGATAGAAAAGGGGGAAAAGAAAAAGACATAAATTGTGTTCTACTACCATCTTACACTTTTAGCATTAGTTCCTCACACAAGTATTTGATTAACGTGCATACATGTTCAGCTGCCAAGTCATAGTCAGCTCTTTGTAACCCCATGGACTAAGGCTTGTCAGGCTCCTCTGTCCATGGGATTCTCCAGGCAACAGCACTGGAGGGGTTCGCTGTTTCCTCCTCCAGGAGACCTTCCTGACCCAGGGATCAAACCAGTGCCTCCTGCGTCTCCTGCACTGGCAAGTGGATTCTTTCCCACCAAGCCACCTGGGAAGCTAGAGCAGTAGGTATAAGTCAGAGTAACTAAACTGTGACCTTCAACATTAAAAAAAGAAAAAGAATCCTCTCAGTGCTTTTTGTTTTCATTCTGTAGTTTTGCACAGCATCTATGCGTTTGACCTTTTTTACAGATATTTACTGAGGACCTACTGTATGACAGGCATTGCTTTGGGCACAATGAACTCAGCTGTGAAGAAACAAAGCTCCTAGAGTTTCTTTCCATGATGGAAGACAGACGATATGGAAAACTAACCTGAGCACAAGTACTCAGGACAGGAAGGAAAAGGAAGCCAGCTCAGGGGGATGGAGAGTGAAGGAGGGAAGTGACTCCACGCTGGAGGGGAGGGCTCTGCTGAGAGGGGGTGTGAACAGATCTGGAGGGCGGGGCTCAGGCAGACCTGGAGAGGCTGCTCCTCACAGAGGGAGGGGCGAGTGCAGGGGCCACGGGGAGATGCCCAAGGGGTTCAGGATCAGGAGACAGGAGAGCAGAGCAGAGTGAGAATGAGGGGAGTGAGGGCGGAGACAGAGCAGGGGGAGCCTGCTGCTGCTGCTGCTGCTGCTGCTGCTAAGTCACTTCAGTCGTGTCCGACTCTGTGCGACCCGATAGACGGCATTCCACCAGGCTCCCCCGTCCCTGGGATTCTCCAGGCAAGAACACTGGAGTGGGTTGCCATTTTCTTCTCCAATGCATGCAAGAGAAAAGTGAAAGTGAAGTCGCTCAGTCTGTCCGACTGTTAGCGATCCCATGGACTGCAGCCCACCAGGCTACTCTGTCCATTGGATTTCCCAGGCAAGAGTACTGGGGTGGGGTGCCATTGCCTTTCCCGGGAGGAGCCTGGGGACACTCCAGTAACAGGAGGAGGGAGAGGACGGACCTGTTTGAGGTTTTAAGGAATCGCTTCTGTGCTTTACAGAAAACAGACCATAAGTGGGGAAGGGTGAGGGTGGATACAAGTGAGGAGGCTCCCAGAATAATCGAGGTGAGAGATGACAGTGGTCAGGACCAGAGTGGGAGCAGTGGGAATGGAGAGAAAGGGTCACACTCCAGGCACATGTTGAAGGCGGAGTCCGAAAGACAGGCTGACAGGATGGGTGTGGGTTGTAAGAAAAGAGGACACTGGTGTTTGGGGTGAGGAAGGGGAAGGACAGGGTCTCCATTTACTGAGCTGGGGAAGGTGGTGGATGCAGGTTTAGGGAACTTTGCTCATGGACAACCTGAGATGACCTGCCAGTGATGACCTGCCAGTGGTGTCATGCTGCATTTGTGCATGCAGGTGTGAAGGTCTGTGCTAGAGACACAGGTGTGACAGCTGGTGGCCCAGGAGGTGAAGGCACAGGACCTGTTTTTATCAAGGAATGAGTGTCTCTTAAAAAGACATTTTGCTGATCTCTGCCTCAGCTTCCCACTTTCAGAGAAGGGATAACACCTGACCCAAGTCTTCACAGTAATACTTAAAGTAAGTGACAGATAAGGTCTGTACAAGAAATGGGAGCACAAAGAGCAAGCTGGGCAGGAAAATAAAAAAGAAAGAAACTGTGTGCTGAAAGGACACCCAGCATATCAGCTGGATTAAGCAGAGGCTTGTCTGTGAAAGCAGGACAAACTCAAAACTAAGAAGGAAATAAAGTTGTAACTTGAGGATCTGGGAATCAATCAAAAGTTATATTGGAATATCGTTTAAGAAGTTAATAGACAAATCAGCCTATTTTCCTGAGAGTACCAAGGGGAAAAAAAAGAATAGATGATGAGAACATTAAAATGACAAGACAGAAATCAGGCTTAAGTAGTTGTTCATTCGTTTAATTGTGTCTGACTCTTTGTGATCCCAAGGAATGGAGCACTCCAGGCTTCCTTGTCCTTTACCATCTCCTGGAGCTTGTTCAAACTCACGCTCACTGAGTCACGGATGTCATCCAACCATCTCATCCTTTGTCATCCCCTTCTCCTCCTGCATTCAATCTTTTTCAGCATCAAGGTCTTTCCTAATGAGTTAGTTCTTCCCATCAGGTGGTCAAAGCACTGGAGCTTCAGCATCAGTCCTTTCAATTAATATTCAGGGTTGATTTCCTTTATGATTAACTGGTTTGATCTCCTTGCAATCCAAGGGATTCTCAAGTGTCTTCTCCAACACCACAATTCAAAAGCATCTGTCCTTCTGCACTCAGCTTTCTTCATGGTCCAACTCTCACATCCATACATGACTACTAGAAAAACCATAGCTTTGACTATATGGACCTCTGTTAGTAAAGTAATGGCTCTGCCTTTTAATATGCTGTCTAGGTTTGTCATAGATTTTCCCCCAAGGAGCAAACATTTTTAATTTCATGACTGCAGTCACCATCTGCAGTGATGTTGGAGCCCAAGAAAATAAAGTCTGTCACTGTTTCCACTGTTTCCCCATCTATTGCCATGAAGTGGTGGAATCAGATGCCATGATCTTAGTTTTATGAATGTTGAGTTTTAAGCCAACTTTATTACTCTCCTCTGTCACCTTCAACAAGAGGCTCTTTAGTTCCCCTTCACTTTCTGTTATAAGGGTGGTGTCATCTGCATATCTGAAGTTATTTATGTAAGGTCAGACCCTGGGGGCCAAGATGGGTTGCCCCTCCCCTCCTTCCCTCTGGCAAGAAGGTCCCTAACAGAAGGATCCTCCCAGATCCCAGGGACCAATGATAGCACACTTCGCCGGCTGCCATGAGAAGCCGCCCCTCCTCTCTCCCACCAGTGTGAAGGTCCCTAATGGAGAGGTCCTCCCAGATCCCAGGGACCAATGACTGCACACTTTGCTGGCTACAGCCGCCCCACCCCAGCCACATAGAAGGACCTGTCAGCCCGCAACGCCTCAGCCTGGCGACCTAGCCAAACCCCCCACCCATCTAGACTGACCATCTCTTGCAAGGAGCATATAAAAGCCACCCGCAACATGGTCTGGGCACAGACTTCCTCGACCTGCCTCGTTCGGGTCCAGGAACCCCTCCCGGGAGTGCTTCGCCATTAAAAAGCCTGTTAGACATTCTTTTCAGGGTCCTGGTCGTCTTTACCTAACATTTGGCGCCCAATGTGGGGCCCGAGGCAAAGGCCCATCCCGCGACGAGCAGGATTTGCAGCCCCCTCAGGTCTGGCCCGCGCCGGACCAGGTCAGCCCGTCACCCCTCCAGGACTATTCAGCCATCTGGCAGGATAAGGGGTGAGTTCCACTGGTCGGGCTCTGGGGGGTTTTGCTCCCGTGGCGATTATGCCTAGGGCGTCCTGGTTCCTGTAAATCGTGGCCGCATCTGGACCCCTCCTCCACGAGCCTGGCTTGCTATTCCTCTCCGCCTGTCAGTGTGGAGACGTCCTTCTTGGCTGAGTGGCCTTCTCCTTGCTGGGTGGACGGCCCATTCGGGGATGCCTGGCCGGACCGCTCCCAGCCCCATTAACGATTGGTCCAGGACCTTCATTCCATATTCACCATGGGGGCGGCTGCCTCTGGGGCCGACCAACCCTGATCTACACTGCTAGAATGTTTACTTGCTAACCACAGAATTCTACATATCTCCGGAGAAATTCGTTCCAAATGCTTAACCTTCCTTTGCTCTGAGGCATGGCCTCAATATTCTTTAGATAACGGCTCACAGTGGCCGCCAACCAGAACTTTCAATTTTAACATCCTCTGTGACTTAAGATAATTACTGCCAGAAGACGGGAAAATGGTCTGAGGTACCCTACGTACAGGCTTGCTGGCTGTTGCGCTCCCATCCCACCCTATATACCCGCTGTTCCCCTTCTGAAATTCTCCTAACCACGCCCCTTCCTAGCCCTACACCAACTCCCCCTCTATCACCCTCACCCACTCTCTCCATGTCCTCCTCTCCCCCATCGTCCTCACAGCCCGGCCCTCCTGTAACTGGGTCATCTCTATATCCACCCCTTCCTTCATGCCCTGCCTCACCAACCTCCCCCACACCAACCTCCCCTCTATCGCCCTCACCCACTCCCTCCATATCCTCTCCTCCCCCACTGTTCTCACAGCCCAACTCTCCTGTGACTACGCCTCCCAGTGCTCCCTTGGCTCCTTCTCTGCATCCATCCCTTCCTCCCTTATCCTCTCCTCCCCCACATGTCTCACAGCCCAACTACGCCTCTCGCTGCTCCCATGGCTCCACTTCAATATCCACCCCTTCCTCCATGCCCACCCTTTCTGATTCACCAGTCAGCTCACACACAAGATCCCAGATACCTCTGTGACTTAAGATAATTACTGCCAGAAGACGGGAAAATGGTCTGAGGTACCCTACGTACAGGCTTGCTGGCTGTTGCGCTCCCATCCCACCCTATATACCCGCTGTTCCCCTTCTGAAATTCTCCTAACCATGCCCCTTCCTAGCCCTACACTCCCACACCAACCTCCCCTCTATCGTTCTCATCCACTCCCTCCATATCCTCTCCTCCCCCACTGTTCTCACAGCCCAACTCTCCTGTGACTATGCCTCCCGCTGCTCCCTTGGCTCCATTTCTCCATCCACCCCTTCCTCCCTTATGGTCTCCTCCCCCACCTTTCTCACAGCCCAACTCTCCTGTGACTATGCCTCTCGCTGCTCCCATGGCTCCACCTCAATATCCACCCCTTCCTCCATGCCCACCCCTTTCTGACTCACACACAAGATCCCAGACAACTCCCAATCTGCCGCCAGCTCCCTTGCTTCCTCTCCACCAGGTGGCAGGCCTGGAGGGTCTCACCCATGTCCACATACTCTTTTCACTCCAAGACCTTGCCCATAGCGAACAGCGGCTAGGATGCCCATATCAAACAGCAGCTAGGCTCCTACTTGGCCAACCCCTCCAACTACATCAAAAACTTTACCAGACACCCCTCTGAGACCTGGTAAAAATGGCCTTTAAGGTTTATAACACCCGAGAGGAAGCCATCAAAATCAGCCGCAAGACAAGGCTTAAACAAAAAGCCAAACCCCAGGCTAACCTCCTTGAGAGACACACCCAAGCACTGGTAGCAGCCCTGCGGCTGGCCACGAGACAGAAGGTGGGTCCCCAGAAGCCACCGCTGGGAGCCTGCTTCAAATGCAGTCACGAGGGCCACTGGGCCCGCCAATGCCCAAACCCATTAAACAAAAAGCCAAACCCCAGGCTAACCTCCTTGAGAGACACACCCAAGCACTGGTAGCAGCCCTGCGGCTGGCCACGAGACAGAAGGTGGGTCCCCAGAAGCCACCGCTGGGAGCCTGCTTCAAATGCAGTCACGAGGGCCACTGGGCCCGCCAATGCCCAAACCCCCGGCCCCTGACAAAGCCATGCCCTCACTGCAAGCAACCAAAACACTGGGCGAGTGATTGTCCCCGGGCAACTCAGGCCCCAACCTTACCGGGCCAAGGTCTGGGCTCCCAAAAGGTCATTTCCTCCCCACACCCCACCTTGGAACTTCTCTTCTTTGATGAAGATTGACAGTACCCAGACTCAGGGACCCCTATAACCCAAGCCGAGCCCAGAGTAATGCTTCAGGTGGTGAGTGAGTCTATCAATTTCTTGATGGGGCTATTTACTTGGTTCTTCCCTCCTTCGGGGGCACCTTGCATCCTTCCCAGGTCTCGGTGGTGGGTATAGATGGACCATAACCCAAGCCGAGCCCAGGGTAATGCTTCAAGTGGCAGGTAAATCTATCAATTTCTTGATAGATAGGGGGGGCTACTCACTCGGTTCTCGCCTCCTTCAGGGGCACCTCGCATCCTTCTCAGGTCTCGGTGGTGGTATAGATGGCACATCTTCACGACCCTTGCAGACTGGACCACAGCCCTGTCAACTTGACCACTTCTTGTTCACACACTCTTTTCTGACAATCCCTTCATGCCCCACTCCCTGCTGGAGCGGGACTTTTAGCTAAGCTTAGGGCCACCACTCACCTACCTCTCTCATTTTCCCAATCTCTCACCTTNGTGGTGGTATAGATGGCACATCTTCACGACCCTTGCAGACTGGACCACAGCCCTGTCAACTTGACCACTTCTTGTTCACACACTCTTTTCTGACAATCCCTTCATGCCCCACTCCCTGCTGGAGCGGGACTTTTAGCTAAGCTTAGGGCCACCACTCACCTACCTCTCTCATTTTCCCAATCTCTCACCTTGCCCCTACTCCTCCTCTGCTCCCCTGAGGCTCCAGTTGTGGACCCGAACATCTAGGACACTGAAATCCCTCTGGTAACAACCCATCACACCCCCGTCCTGATTAAACTATGTGATCATTCCCACTTCCCAAACCGCCCTCAATTCCCCATCTCTCAGACTCACCTATGTGGTCTGAAACAAATCATAGCCTATCTCTTAGGCCAGAGCCTCCTAGTCCCCACAACCTCGCCCTACAATACCCTGATTCTCCCGATACGGAAAGCTGCTGTCGGCTACCGACTGGTCCAGGACCTTCGACTGATAAACGAGGGCATGATCCCTGCCCATCCAATTGTCCCCAATCCTTATACCTTGCTTTCTGACATCCCTAGCAGTATGACTCACTTTACTGTCATAGACCTCAAACATGCCTTTTTCACTATTCCCTTACACCCAGACTGCCAGTTCCTCTTTGCTTTCACATGAACCAACCCAGAAACCTGAAAGCCCTCTCAGCTAACATGGACAGTCCTCCCCCAAGGGTTTAGAGACAGCCCCATTTTTTTTTTTTTTGGCCAGGCTCTGGCCCAGGATCTGGCCACATGCCCTTTGGCCCCTAATGTCCTCTTACAGTATGTGGATGACCTTCTGCTCCGCAGCCCCTCACAAGCTCTCTCTCAGATACATACCACTACTCTTCTTAACTTCCTCAGCTCTAAAGGATACCGAGCATCTCAACAAAAAGGCCAACTCACCCAGACCTCTGTAACTTACCTAGGTCTAAAAATTACCCCAACAACTAAGGCTCTAAACTACTGACAGACTCAGCCTTCTCCGAGACCTCTGCCCCCCTTTCACTGGGGAACAAATCTTGTCCTTTTGGGGGTTAACAGGATTCTTCTGGCACTTCCCCCACTGTGCTTCACTGGCTAAACCCCTCTACACAGCCGCAAAAGACACCCCCACTGGACCGCTCTCTTCAGAAACAGAGGTCCAAAAGGCTTTCTACAACCTCTGCTCAGCTTTGCTGTCCTCTTCTCCACTCTTCCTGCCCAATCCCAACCTCCCCTATCACCTGTACACTGATGAAAAAGGGGGCATAGCCTTTCGAGCCCTCATACAGCCTGTGGGCCCTAAAATGCTGCCAGTGGAATTTATCTCCAAATAGTTAGACCCCACCGCCTGGGGATGGTTCCCCTGCCTATGTGTCCTGGCAGCAGCAGCTTCTCTATATGCAGATGCAAAAAAGCTAATTCTAGATCAACCCCTAACTATATTCTCACCACACTGCCTGGCCAACCTCCTGGCTTCCAAATTCCTATCAAACCTCAGTGACTCTCAGCTCCAACAATTCCACCTGGTCTTTCTGGATAACCCCCAGGTTATTTTGGGCTGTAGCTCTCAGCTAAACACCCTATCTTCTCTCCCCTTGCTTCTGACCTGTCCTTCAGGTGAAGACACAGGACCTCACTCATGCATAGAGGTCCTGGACACTCTTACCCAACCGCCCCCAAACCTTTTTGTTACTCCGCTACAAAACCCAGACTTCACGCTATTTGTAGATGGCAGTTCAAAACAAGATCCTACCAGTTGCTGGGCCGCTGCATATGCAGTTGTGACCACCAATGACATCCTCGAGGCTCGCCCACTGCCAGAGGGAACCACCTCTCAAAAGCAGAACTAATAGCACTCACTAGAGCCTTACTCCTGGCAACGGGAAAATGCGTTAACATCTATACTGACTCCAAATATGCCTTTTTGATTGCACATTCACATTCAGCTATTTGGAGAGAGAGGGGATTCCTCACCACCAAGGGATCACCCATCTCTAATGCCCCCTTAATCACCAAGCTCCTGGAGGCCATCTCACAGCCCACTCAGGTAGCCATCCTACACTGCAAAGGACATCAAACGACTCATGACACGGTTTCCCCAGGCAACAATAGGGCTGACCAGATGGCCCGACAGATGGCCTTACAGCAGGTGCCTCTGCCTATACTATCTCTTAAGACCTCCCTTACACCTAACTTCTCAAAGGCTGAAACGGAGGCCCTCCTCTCACAGGAGGGCGCTTCCAAACACCCCTCGGGATGGATCACACTCCACGACAAACTAGTCCTTCCCGAAAAACAGGCGATGTCCATTATACCCAGATCCATAACTCTTTACACATTGGGCCCCACGCACTCTTGACCTTCCTTAGCCCTCTCTTTTCCCCATTACATCTCCGACCTACCATTCAGGCAGTCCATCATCGCTGCCTAGTCTGTGCCAAGACCTCTCCTCAAGGAGGATTCAGGCCACCACAAGAAACTCACCAGCTGAGGGGACACCTGCCGGGACAAGAGTGACAGATAGACTTTACTCACATGCCTAGATATCAGACCTTCCAGTATATGCTGGTCTCGGTCATCAGGCAAGATAAAATGGTCTAACGGCATCCTCAAGGCTCATCTGACCAGGTTAATGGCAGAATTTTGTCTCTCCTGGGTCGATCTCCTGCCAGCAGCCCTGACCCACATATGGGCAACTCCTCATGTCAAGACAGGTTTGACACCTTTTGAACTGCTGTACAGTAGGCCATATCTGCTGATTAACCTTCCAGATCCCCCAACCGCCCTTCTAGAGACTTACTTGTCTTATTTCACTCTCCTGAGGTCCCTACTTAGAAAACACCCTGACCATGTCCTCCCTCAACCTGTCAGAGACCACACCCAGGCAATCCTGTCCTCCACTTTGGCACCAGGAGATCAGGTTCTTCTAAAAATGCTCAACCTCTTCAGCCCCCGTGGGCCTTTCATGGTGGTCCTCACCATCCCTGCAGCAGCCAAACTGTGGAAACATGAGCCATGATACCACATCACATGGCTCAAACGGGCTCCACTACATGGCCTGCCTTCTCCCAAACCCTTAGAGACTTACATCTCTAAAATCTCAGGACCTACCGAGATCACCATTACTAAGACACCCTTGCCTCCTGCCAGTGAGTGACACGCCCCATACTATGCTTGTCTGGCCTCATCCGCTGTGGCTGTTGCCAATCGCAACTCTGGCCATACTCTTCAACATTGGACTGGCTGTCACGGCCCCCTGGGACTGGCCGCTCACACTTCGACTTTAACTGGCCCTTGCTTACCTTATTATCTGTTCGCTACTCCTGGGGTGCTATTCCTTTGGGGCGGCTTGACCTGGCCATAGGTCTCTCACCCTAGGCTGCCTTGAAGACTTTATCCTGACCCTATTACAGGACCTTTGGCTGGCTACCCCGATTATTGACTGTGACTCTTTCTTCAGGAAATTTCTGATCTACACTTACAGGGGACCTTACTCCTTTTTACAGAATCTCGAATTGACCTCTTCTCTTTTATCACTCTCCTTCTAATATCATAGCTAAACATGCTCTTGCCATTATTCCTCCTGGCCATAATAACACGTAACAACCTACGCTCTGCCCCCAGGGCTGCACCAAAGGAGACCGCTGGGGAACTGGTTTCACAGCCTACACTAATGTCCACTGAGACTGTTATGCCTCACCCGCCCAGCCATGCTCCCATGGGGGTAAATGGTACTGGACGGCCAGGAGCCTTGGGACTGCCAAATCAAGTTCAGTCTCTAACTGCTATAAAGTTAGGGGCAAAGATTTTTGTTTTACCATGCAAACTCACTATGGAATGACAGACGGGAAGGGGGCCCAATATCAGAGGTGAAAACAAATCTAACATAAGGTCCAACAGGACCTCATAAAGTTGGCAACTGAAGCCTCTGATCCACAACATAAGCCCAACAAACTCCTAGACCAGGTTCATCAGGTGCTCAAGACCCCTAAATTTTTCATCCCAAATTTTCACCAGCCTCAATGACACCTATCAGACCCTGACTGAAACCTCACCAAACCTCTCATGTTGGCTCTGTCTCCCCTTGAGACCCTGACCTGCCCAACCGATCCCCAGGAAATGCATAGAGGCCCAAAATCTCACTCGAAATGCCACAGAAATAACCTTGCCAATGGGGCCCTCGACCACCGAGATACTGTACCTACCAGCCAATGCCTCTTGTGTTCTGGCCAATGACACCTCATTAACCACAGTGGCCTGTGATGGCTCGAGATAAGACCCCCTATCCCCAAACCCTCCAATATGTGGAAAACCCAGGATATTCTTTCTCTGTAATAGACCACCTTATTACAGTGTTTTCCGCCCAACTGGACTCAGCCTTGCACCCGTCTTCCTTACGTCCTATCTGACCATTCTGACACCACAATTGATAGAAGACCAGATCCAACCAACCCACCGCTGACGAAGGGCACTGGCTGCAGCTCCCCTGCTCCTTGGAGGAGGTTTATTAACAGCCTTAGGACTGGGGGCAGGAGGATTGGGATCAGCCACGCACTGTTGCTATAAGCTCTCCGCAGACCTCAATCGAGACCTGACCCAGGATATTCTTTCTCTGTAATAGACCACCTTATTACAGTGTTTTCCGCCCAACTGGACTCAGCCTTGCACCCGTCTTCCTTACGTCCTATCTGACCATTCTGACACCACAATTGATAGAAGACCAGATCCAACCAACCCACCGCTGACGAAGGGCACTGGCTGCAGCTCCCCTGCTCCTTGGAGGAGGTTTATTAACAGCCTTAGGACTGGGGGCAGGAGGATTGGGATCAGCCACGCACTGTTGCTATAAGCTCTCCGCAGACCTCAATCGAGACCTGGACAAGGTGGCATCTCCCTGATGGCATTACAGACCCAGATAGCCTCTCTGGCAGCAGTGGCTCTCCAAAATCAAAGGGCCCTGGACTTGCTAATGGCTGAAAAAGGGGGAACCTGCCAGTTCTTAGGGGAAGACTGTTGTTTTTTCATTAATGCCTCGAGGATAGTTCAGAACAAGGTCCAAGAGCTGAGAGAGAACATCAGACTTAGACAGGCCGAGTCGGACAGCTCCGATTTCTCGCGATGGTGGAAGTCATCTTGGGCAGAATGGCTTCTCCCACTTCTCGGACCCCTCACAGCCTTGTTCCTCATCCTGTCGATAGGACCTTATGTTTGTCAGATCATCCTCCAGAGGGTCAGGGACCTGACCCAGACGGCTACTGGACAGATGTTGATGGTGGCTGCATACGCCAAACTCCCGTCCAGAGACCCTGAGGCCCCCTAAAGGTCACCAGGATCCAGCCAGGACCCTCAGCCCCAACGACGCCCCAGTTCAGCAGGAAGTAGCCAGAAACGATAATGGCGCCCCTTATGCTATCAAAAGGGTCAAAATGTAAGGTCGGACCCTGGGGGCCATGATGGGCCGCCCTTTCTCTCCCCCATCAGCAAGGGAGGTCTCTAATGGAAGGAGCCTCCCAGATCCCAGGAACCAATGACAGCACACTTCACCAGCTAAAGCTGCCTCACCCCAGCCACAGCCACGTAGAAGGACCTGTTAGCCTCAGCCTGGCGAACTATCTGAACCCCTGTCCATCTAGCCCGACCATCCCTTGCAACGAGTGTATAAAAGCCACCCACAACACGGTCCGGGCGCGGACTTCCTCGACCTGCCTCATTTGGGTCTGGGAGGCCCGCCCGGGAGCGCTTCGCCATTAAAAAGCCTGTTAGACACTCTTTTTGGGGTCCTGGTCATCTTTACCTAATAATAACTATTATGGCAATCTTTTTTTTCAATATGTGGGTGTATCCAGTCATCATGCTGTACACATTAAACTTACACATGTTATATGTCAATTATATCTCAATAAAGATGGAAAATATTTTTAAATATAGGAGTATATTATATTTCCATCCCCTAGGCAAGGTTATATGACTTGATATAAGCAAGTAAATTTGAAGAAAGTGACTGTTGATCCCAGGCAGACACTGTAAGAGAAGGCATATGATTCACAAGAAAATCGTTATTTGATTTTTCTCTTATGACAGCTTATGTCAAGGTGGAGATTCCATCAGCTAGTATATTTCAGTGAATTTGATGAGCATGTATCCCTTGATAATCTAGATCTAGATCCATAGGGATCTAGCATAAGTGAATTATATTTTATGCTGGTATAGTTTCAGGATTGTTTGTCACTGCAGCCTAGCATATTTAAGCTGAAAATATAAAAAAGAAAAACAATCTTGAAAAAGCTTTTTTTTTCCTAAATTGAAATGGACTATATTTGCTATCATCTACACTCAATCACTCTAAAAATCACCTGTTTTCAACGGTAAAGTAAATTTATCCAGAAAGCAAAACAACTGAGTGAACAATAATACTATGAAGAAAACTTTTTATGTAATTCAACTGATTATCTTTAGAATCATTTTGCAGAATTCTGTTATAACCCAGAGTACTTATTTCTTCACTTAATTAGCATATCCTACCTCTCTTTATTGGCAGTTGAGTTATTTTTCTAAATATTATAACTAAAAACAGTCTGAAAAATTGCTCAACATCAGTGAACCTAAAGTTTAACAATTCAAAATAGCAATTACCTGGGAAGCATTGCTACAAAAATTAAATTTTCCATATGGACATTTCAGTGACTAAGCAGTAAAGGGTTAGCTTAGCAGGACCAGGTTGCTCTGATTCTGTGTGTTCCTAAGAAAGGACTGCTTTTTGCTTAGCTCCTGAAAAAATACCTCTGAGTCACTAGAATGTTATTCTGAGAAATTCATTTCTCTATGCCTGAGACCCTAAGCTACATTGTATCCGTTTGACTAGATAGTGTACGCTAACAGTAGTGTGAAGTGAAGTCGCTCAGTCGTTTCCTACTATTTGCGACCCCATGGACTGTAGCCCATCATGCCCCTCCATCCAAGGGATTCTCCAGGCAACAATACTGGAGTGGGTTGCCATTTCCTTCTCCAGGGAATCTTCCCGACCCAGGTATCAAACCCCGGTCTCCCTCATTGCAGGCAGACACTTTACCCTCTGACAGGGTAACTTACAGGCTAAACAACCTTTTTTAAACAACCTTTTTTTTTTTTTTTTTAAATGTCTGAGGTAGTGGGCCATGCTGCATTAGTTTGACCTCTGGGGTTTAGAGACTAAGTAGTTAAGGTATTTGTGTGCTACATGCTAACAGGATGGACCCTCAATAAAAAGTCTTGACACCAAGACGGGTGAGCTCTTCTGGCTGGCAGTCTTCTGTGTCTGTCGATACTTCTTGCTGGGAGAATTAAGCTCATCTCTGTCATTCCACTGAGAGGCAATACCTAGAACCTTGTATGTGTTTCCTCCAGAACATCACCTCAGCCATCTCTTCTCTTTATTGACTGTGATATGTATCCTTTTACTAAGTGAAGTGAAGTGAAGTGACATGAAGTGAAGTCACTCAGTCGTGTCCGACTCTTTGCAACCCCGTGGACTGTAGCCTTCCAGGCTCCTCCATCCATGGGATTCTCCAGGCAAGAGTACTGGAGTGGGTTGCCATTTCCTTCTCCAGGGGATCTTCCTGCCCCAGGGATCGAACCTAGGTCTCCCACACTGGAGGCAGATGCTTTAACCTCTGAGCCACCAGGGAAGCCCCTAAAGTAAACTATAATCATGAGTATAACAACTTTGATGAGTTCTGTGTTTGCTTCCAGCAAAATGATGTAGTGGACGTAAGGATTTCCAGATACAGTAACAAAAACAGGACTATCTTAATGTATTCAATATTACTGTAATCACTAAATATGTTTATAAAAATTAAAAGTGATGACACTAAAAGCAAAGAAAACAAGTGAAACTATATCAAACCCAAAAGCTATGCATAGTGAAGGAAACAACAGAATGAAAATGCAACTTCCAAAAAGGAGAAAATATTTGCAAATCACGTATCTGATAAGTAATTAATATCTAAAATATAAAAATAACTTACATAACTCAATGTCAAAAAAAACTGACAAAAAATGGACAGAGGTTCTGAATAGCATTTTTTCCAAAGAAGACATACAGATGGCCAACAGGTACATGAAAAGCTGCTGAACATCACCAATCATCAGGGAGATACAAATCAAACTGAAAGAAAGTATCACATCTGTTAGAATGGCTATTGTCACAAGGACAGAGGTAAAGGTTGGTAAGGATGTGGAGAAAAGAGAACTCGATTGTACTCGACTGTAGAGATGTTGAGATCCAGGCACTATGGAAAACAATATGAAGTTTCCCTTAAAAACTATATAGAGGTGCCATACGACCCAGCAATCATCCAAATGAAATGAAAATACTAATTTAAAAGGATTATCTGTTGCATCATCATTGCAGCATTATTTACAATAGCCAAAACATAGAAGCCACCTAAGTGTTCATTCATGTATCTGTGGACAAAGAAAATGTAGTATCCATATCTATCTATATATATATGATCTATATAGATGGATCACAACGAATTGTGGAATATTGTTAAAGAGATGGAACACCAGGCCACCTTACCTGCCTCCTGAGAAATCTGTGTGCAGGTTACATGAGGCAACAGTTAGAAGTGAAATGAAACAACGACATGGTTCAAAATTGGGAAAGGAGTATGTCAAGGCTGTATACATATATGCAGAGTATATCATGCAAAACTGCTGGATTAGACGAATCACAAACTGGAATCAAGATTGCAGGGAGAAATAGTAATAACCTCAGATATGCAGAGGATACCACCCTAATGGCAAAAAGCAAAGAGGAACAAAAGAGACTCTTGATGAAGGTGAAAGAGGAGACTGAAAAAGCTGGCTTAAAATTCAACATTAAAAAAACTAAGACCATAATATCTAGTCCAATCAGTTCAACTAAGTTCAGTTGCTCTGTCATATATCACGCTTTGTGACCACATGAACTGCAGCACGCCAGGCCTCCTGGTGCATCACCAAATTCTGGGCACCACCCAAACCAATGTCCATTGAGTCAGTGATGCCATCCAACTATCTCATCCTCTGTTGTCCCCTTCTCCTCTTGCCCTCAAACTTTCCCAGCATCAGGGTCTTTTCAACTGAGTCAGCTCTTTGCATCAGGTGGCCAAAATATTGGAGTTTCAGGTTCAACATCAGTCCTCCCAATGAACACCCAGGACTGATCTCCTTTAGGATGGACTGGTTGGATCTCATTACAGTCCAAGGGACTCTGAAGAGTCTTCTCCAACACCACAATTCAAAAGCATCAAATCTTCGGCACTCAGCTTTCTTTATAGTCCAACTCTCATATCTATACATGACTATTGGAAAAAAAATAGCCTTGAATAGATGGAACTTTGTTGCCAAAATAATGTCTCTGGTTTGTAATATGCTGTCTAGGTTGCTCATAACTTTCCTTCCAAGGAGTAAGCATCTTTTAATTTCATGGCTGCAATCACCATCTGCAGTGATCTTGAGCCCTCAAAAATAAAGTCAGCAACTGTTTCCACTTTTCCCCATCTATTTCCCATGAAGTGATGGAACCAGTTGCCATGATCTTAGTTTTCTGAATGTTGGGCTTGAAGCCAACTTTTTCACTCTCCTCTTTCACTTTCACAAAAAGGCTTTTTAGTTCCTCTTCACTTTCTGCCATAAGGGTGGTGTCATCTGCATATCTGAGGTTATTGATATTTCTCCCAGAAATCTTGATTCCAGCTTGTGCTTCTTCCAGCCCAGCATTTCTCATGATGTACTCTGCATATAAGTTGAAAAAGGAGGGTGACAATATACAGTCTTGATGTACTCCTTTTCCTGTTTGGAACCAGTCTGTTGCATCATGCCCATTTCTAACTGTTGCTTCCTGATCTGCATATAGATTTTTCAAGAGGCACGTCAGGTGGTCTGGTTTTCCCATCTCTTTCAGAATTTTCCACAGTTTATTGTGATCCACACAGTCAAAGTCTTTGGCATAGTCAATAAAGCAAAAATAGATGTTTTTCTGGAACTCTTTTGCTTTTTCAATAACCCAGTGGATGTTGGCAATTTGATCTCTGCCTTTTTTAAAACCAGCTTGAACATCTGGAAGTTCATGGTTCAAGTATTGCTGAAGCCTGGCTTGGAGAATTTTGAGCATTACTTTACTAGCGTGTGAGATAAGTGCAATTGTGTAGTAATTTGAGCATTCTTTGGCATTACCTTTCCTTGAGATTGGAAAGAAAACACATTTTCCAGCCCTGCAGCCATTGCTGAGTTTTTAAAATTTGCTGTCATATTGAGTGCAGCACTTTCACAGCATCATCTTTCAGGATACAAAACAGCTCAACTGGAATTCCATCACTTCCACTAGCTTTATTCATAGTGATGCTTCCAAAGGCCCATTTGACTTCACATTCCAGGATGTCTGGCTCTAGGTGAGTGATTACACCATCATGATTNTTTGCATTTCTTTTTCTTTGGGATGGTCTTGATCCCTGCCTTCTGTACAATGTCACGAACCTCCGTCCATAGTTCATCAGGCACTCTGTCTATCAAATCTAGTCTCTTAATCACTTTCACTGTATAACTGTAAGAGATTTGATTTAGGTCATATCTGAATGGTCTAGTGGTTTTCCACACTTTCTTCAATTTAAGACTGAATTTGGTAATAGGGAGTTCATGATCTGAGCCACAGTCAGCTCCTGGTCTTGTTTTTGCTAACTGTATAGAGTTTCTCCATCTTTGGCTGCATAGAATATAATCAGTCTGATTTTGGTGTTGACCATCTCGTGATGTCCATGTGTAGAGTCTTCTGCTGTGTTGTTGCAAGTGGTTGTTTTCTATGACCAGTGCATTCTCTTGGCAAAACTCTATATTTAGCCTTTACCCTGCTTCATTCTGGACTACAAGGCCAAATTTGTCTGTTACTCCAGGTGTTTCTTGACTTCCTACTTTTACATTCCAGTCCCCTATAATGAAAAGGACATCTTTTTTGGGTGTTAGTTCTATAAGGTATCGTAGGTCTTCATGGAACCATTCAACTTCAGCTTCTTCAGCTTTACTGGTTGGGGCATAGACTTGGATAACTGTGATATTGAATGGTTTGCCTTGGAAATGAACAGAGATCATTCTGTTATTTTTGAGATTGCATCCAAGTACTGCATTTCAAACTCTTTTGTTGACTATGATGGCTACTTCATTTCTTCTAAGGGATTCCTGCCGACAGTAGTAGATATAATGGTCATCTGAGTTAAATTCACACATTCCAGTCCATCTCAGTTCACTGATTCCTGGAATGTCGATTATTACTCTTGTCATCTCTTGTTTGAGCATTGCCAATTTGCCTTGATTCATGGACCTAACATTCCAGGTTCGTATGCAATATTGCCCTTTAAGCATCGGACCTTGCTTCTATCACCAGTCACATTCACAGCTGGGCATTGTTTTTGCTTTGGCTCTATCCTTTCATTCTTTTTGGAGTTAATTCTCCCATCACTTCATGGCAAATAGATAGGGGAAAGTAGCAACAGTGACAGGCTTTATTTTCTCATGCTCCAAAGTTACTGTGGATGGTGACTGAAGCCATGAAATTCAAAGATGCTTGTTCCTTGGAAGAAAGGCTATGACAAGCCTAGACAGCACAATATAAAGCAGAGACATCACTCAGTTGAAAAATGTTCATATAGTCAAAGGTATGTTTTTTCCAGTAGTTATATACAGGTATGAGATCTGAACTGTAAAGAAGGCTGAGCAGTGAAGAATTGACACTTCTGAACTGCAGTGTTGGAGAAGACTCTTGAGAGCCACTTGGACAGCAAGGAGATCAAACCAGTCAATCCTAAGGAAAATTAACTCTGAATATTCATTGGAAGGACTGATATTGAAGCTCAAATACTATGACCATCTGATGCAAAGAGCTGACTCACTGGAAAAGACCCTGATGCTGGGAAAAATTGATAGCAGAAGGAGAAGGGTGTGATAGAGGTTGAGATGGTTGGATACTATCATCAATTCAATAGACATGATTTTGAGGAAACTCTAGGAGACATTGAAGGACAGGAAAGGCTGGCATGCTTCTGTCCATGGGGTCACAAAGAGTTAGACATAACTGAGCAACTGAACAACATACATATGTGATGGAATATTATGCAGCCATAAAGATGAAGGAAATTCTGCCATGCTTGACAACATGGATGGACCTTGATTGCATCATGCTAATTGAAATAAGTCCATGGAGAAAATACCATATGATCCTACTTATATGTTGAATCTAGGGGAAAAGAATCAAATAGACAACATACTGATAGCTGCTAGAGGTTAAGGGGTGGGAAAAATGGGTGAAGGTATTCAAAATGTATAATCTTTCAGTAATAAATAAGTCCTAGGGATGTAATAAACAGTGTAGTGACTAGTTAACAGAAACGCTAGAAAGTTGCTAAGAGAGTAGATCTTAAAAATCATCACAAGAAAAAATATTGTAACTATGTATTATGATGAATGTTAAATTGACCTATTATGGTGATCATTTTGCTTTGTATATAATATAGAATCATTATGGTATACATGTAAGACTAATATGATGCTATGCTCCAATTAAAAAGAAAACAAAGTAAAAATTAACTGTATAAAAACGCAAAAGACTGACCATATCAAATGCTAAACAATATGTGGAACACTTGCATTTCTCATGTATTGCAAGTGAGCACAGAGAAGGCAATGGCACCCCACTCCAGCACTCTTGCCTGGAGAATCCCATGGAAGGAGGAGCCTGGAAGACTGCAGTCCATGGGGTCGCAGAGGGTCAGACACGACTGAGCAACAACTTCACTTTCACTTTTCACTTTCATGCCTTGGAGAAGGAAATGGCAACCCACTCCAGTGTTTTTGCCTGGAGAATCCCAGGGACGGGGGAACCTCATGGGCTGCGGTCTACGGGGTCGCACAG
>SJYX01019856.1:74135-85391 GCA_006410675.1 Oreotragus oreotragus | reverse complement strand
AATGTTGAGCTTTAAGCCAACTTTTTCACTCTCCTCTTTCACTTTCATCAAGAGTCTTTGTAGTTCCTCTTCACTTTCTGCCTTAAGGGCGGTGTCACTTGCATATCTGGGGTTATTGATATTTCTCCCAGCAATCTTGATTCCAGCTTGTGCTACTCCCAGCCCAGTGTTTCTCATGGAGTATTCTGCATATAATTTAAATAAGCAGGGTGACAATATACAGCCTTGACGTACTCCTTTTCCTATTTGGAACCAGTCTGTTGTTCCATGTCCAGTTCTAACTGTTGATTCCTTACCTGCATACAGGTTTCTCAAGAGGCAGGTCAGGTGGTCTGGTATTCCCATCTCTTTCAGAATTTTCCACAGTCTATTATGATCCACACAGTCAAAGATTTTGGCATAGTCCATTAAGCAGAAATAGATGTTTTTCTGGCATTCTCTTGCTTTTTCGATGATTCAGCAGATGTTACAATTTCTTCTCTGGTTCCTCTTCCTTTTCGAAAACCAGCTTGATCATCTGGAGGTTCATGGTTCACGTATTGCTGAAGCCTGGCTTGGCGAATCTTGAGTCTTATTTTACTAGCGTGTGAGATGAGTGCAACTGTGCAGTAGTTTGAGCATTCTTTGGCATTGTCTTTCTTTGGGATTGGCATGAAAACTGATCTTTTTCAGTCCTGTCATTATAGAAGTCAAAACAGTCATTTTTAAATGTTACAGGAATGGAATAGAAAAAGACATGAGGGTGAGGGAACTTTCTGAAGTACAGAAATATCTTCTGGCTTCATTAAGTTTTTTCCTGTATAAATTTCTGTCCAAATTCATGAAATTGTATAATTATGATTCTCGTTATGTATATTTTCTGTTTCATTTTTAAAAAGAGTATTATCTATTTTTTTAAGCAAATTCAGTAAAACTATGGTGCCTTTTTAGTTCTTTCTCCAATATTTTTCTTCCTTTCTTCTAAAGGAAGTTTGATTTGGTTTTCCTTTGCATCCATTTTCCAGTCAAAGGCTACCTTCAGTGCCATCTCAGTGAACAGGGAATGCTGTTCTACATCAATCAATCGCAGTATTATTTCTTCCTTTCCAGCAATCGGGTTTTGTGTGGGTGGCTTATATAATGCTCTCAAATAAGATGCTAGGCCAGTTGACAGTTTCCTGTGGGAAAATTCTCTTTGTAGACACACAGTTTCATCTTTTTCTCTTTTTAATTAATCGTTTTGTTGATTCCAGCTGGTACATATTTTGTGGCCATTAGTAATGAAATCCTGAAGACAAGATAACATCAAGAAAGACAAAGTATAAAGATCAGACAACCTGGGCCTCTCTAAAGTACTTACTCTGAGGCAACCCTATCTGTAGATAAATTTTGGGTGCATATAAAAGTTCTATACTATTAAAGTTAACTTGTGTCCTTTCTATTAACAACTTGAAGCTAAAAGTTCCTTTACTGTTATGAAAGTGAGAGTGAAAGTTGCTCAGTCATGTCCAACTCTTTGGGACCCCATGGACTATATGGTCCATGGAATTCTCCAGGCCAGAATACTGGAGTGGGTAGCCTTTCCTTTCTCCAGGGTATCTTCCCCAACCTAGGAATCAAACCCACGTCTCCCATATTGCAGGCAAATTCTATACCAACTGAGCTATCTACCTACAAATGTTATGGTGGTGGTGGTTTATTCGCTAAGTAATATCTGACTATTGCAACCCCGTGGACTGAATGTTGTATCTACCTACAAACGTTCATTTTCAGTTTAAGAAAAATGAAATCATTTTTTGATCCTCAAATGGCAAATGGCTTGTCACAGAAGAAAATGAAGAGAAAAATTGTATCAGCAGTGATTTATCAAATAAAAAATAGTATAGGTTAATCAGGTAGTCGATGTTATGTTTTAATTGCATTGAATCACCTCCAAAAGCTTTCTATTTTGCCTGGGGTGAAATATACTATTTCTCTGTTCCTGTATGTTTCAGTGTAACAAAAAATGATATGTTGTAGTACATTCATCAGTGATTTAATATACTAAAGAATTCATCTTTGAAGTACCATAATCCACTTTAAGATACACAGTATAACATCTCTATTGGTTTTCATGTGACATTAGTACATCTACTCTATATAAGCTAATAGTATTCCAATGTCTCAGTCACTGGTTTATTTTCAGAATTTTTCCAATATTAATGATTAACAAATAAATGATTATTACTTGATAATACATTTATCTTGACTTTGCAGAACTGTCAAATCACAAAATATGTACCTGAAGACTAATAAGATACTAAAAGAAAGTTTACCAATGTTTCTTAATGATACTAACTTAATCAGTTGTATGAAGTTCAGTTCTGTTCAGTTCATTTGCTCAGTCGTGTCCGACTCTTTGCGACCTCATGAATTGCAGCATGCCAGGCCTCCCTGTCCATCACCAACTCCTGGAGATCACTCGAACTCACATCCATCGAGTCGGTGATGCCATCCAGCCATCTCATCCTCTGTGGTCTCCTTCTCCTCCTGCCCCAATCCCTCCCAGCATCAGAGTCTTTTCCAAAGAGTCAACTCTTCCCATGAGGTGGCCAAAGTACTGGAGTTTCAGCTTTAGCATCATTCCTTCCAAAGAACACCTAGGACTGATCTCCTTTAGAATGGACTTGTTGGATCTCCTTGCAGTCCAAGAGACTCAAGAGTCTTCTCCAACAACACAGCTCAAAAGCATCAGTTCTTCAGTGCTCAGCTTTCTTCACAGTCCAACTCTCACATCCATACATGACCATTGGAAAAACCATAGCCTTGACTAGATGGACTTTAGTCGGCAAAGTAATGTCTCTGCTTTCCAATATGCTATCTAGGTTGGTCATAACTTTCCTTCCAAGGAGTAAGTGTCTTTTAATTTCATGGCTGCAATCACCATCTGCAGTGATTTTAGAGTCCCCAAAAATAAAGTCTGACATTGTTTCTACTGTTTCCTCATCTGTTTCCCATGAAGTGATGGGACCAGATGCCATGGTCTTAGTTTTCTGAATGTTGAGCTTTAAGCCAACTTTTAAGCTCACATCCATACATGACCATTGGAAAAACCATAGCCTTGACTAGATGGACTTTAGTCGGCAAAGTAATGTCTCTGCTTTCCAATATGCTATCTAGGTTGGTCATAACTTTCCTTCCAAGGAGTAAGTGTCTTTTAATTTCATGGCTGCAATCACCATCTGCAGTGATTTTAGAGTCCCCAAAAATAAAGTCTGACATTGTTTCTACTGTTTCCTCATCTGTTTCCCATGAAGTGATGGGACCAGATGCCATGGTCTTAGTTTTCTGAATGTTGAGCTTTAAGCCAACTTTTTCACTCTCCTCTTTCACTCTCATCAAGAGGCTTTTTAGTTCCTCTTCACTTTCTGCATACCTGAGGTTATTGATATTTCTCCTGACAATCCTGATTCCGGGAAGCTTGTGCTACTTCCAGCCCAATGTTTCTTATTATGTACTCTGCATATAAGTTAAATAAGCAGGATGAGAATATACAGCCTTGACATACTCCTTTTCTTATTTAGCTTTCTATAAAGAATTCTTAATTGTTCTGAGATCAAAGCTATTCTGCCTTTAGAGGGGAACTGATTGGAAATTTACAAAATATGCACACTAGTGTTTAGACAATGAATACAGAGTAGGCAGTTTCACTTTGATTTCTAGTCAGTTTAACTTTTTAGTTCTCATGCCAAAAGTACCTGAAATATTAACAGAATATTTAAAAGATGAAGAGAACCACTTTCACTTATTTTAACATCCTCATATCATTTACATTAATTTTGTATTGTATAAAATCTTAAAATACATATTTAAAAATTATATTTTCTACAATACTTTCTTAAATTTCCAAAAAGTACCTTCATGGCCCATAAGAAGTGTTGTCTGGTAGAAATAAAAGAAAGTAGAATATTTGAATAGAATGTACCTAGTCTCGAAAAATATTTTCCAATAAATTAAAGACAATGAATCTAAAATCACTAAAATAATATTATTAGACTGAGCAATTAGCTCAACCAATTGACTCTTCTGAAAATAAATTCTTTATTGTGGTCTATAAATGTTCAATTACTTTCTTTCCATTATCTTTCTTATCATTCTCCTCTACACCTTTGAACTTACATGTTCAAAGCAATTATCACAAAATAAAAACAACAACTCAACAGTTTTCTTTGGAGCTTTATGAAAGTTTCTAATTCTCTTTTTCCAAGATGTTATTCCTTCGATACAAATTGCATTGATCAATATCATTTAGTGTTGATGTCCCGAAAATTGTATTTCTGCGTATTTATATTTTACTACAATTTCCCATCAAATATTTTTCTACAGTAAATCTTTATAGAGGAGGGAGAGGAAAGCAAGAACAGAACATAAAAAGACTGAACAAATCCATTCTTCACATTTTAACAAATCAGCAATGTATTAATATAATCTGCAGTTTGTATCTGAATCCATTTCATATTTGACATGAGGCCTTTACAGCAGGTCAATGTATTAGGGGTTTTATGTATTGTGACAGTCTTCTGATGGAATATATAAAACCCCCATATTTCACTGTAACATCAGCAGTATTCCTTTATTTTGTAATATGAAATTCGATGGAACACTGTGAATTGCTGAAGGCACAAATCACAACTGCAGTATTATAATTGCACAGATGAAAAAAAAAGTCATGCTGAAAAGGCTTATATTTCCAATCTGACAAATTTGGGAGTATTTCAAATATAACCTACAGATCTGCTTTATATGTACTGTGTACCTAAAGTCTTGATAGCACTTTTTGTGATGAATATTATAAAGGAATAAATGACCTAGCATACAAGACTGAATCAAAACTTTCCAGAAATGAAGAAGTGGCTTTGAATATTGTCCATAACATTCAGCAAGAATGACTACATTTCAGCAGAGGAAAAGAACTGTTTTATCTAAGCAATCAACAAATCAGTTTATTTATAACTTTCTCAAAGTTTGCTCCCAAATTTAAGGAGGATGTGTAGACTCCTCTACAAGCAGGATCAAATTTGTAAAATTTGAAACACCTTGTGATTATGAAAGATATTTTTATTTATATTTTCATGTAACCTGTGTCTAGGTCAAAGTCTGACATTTCCAAAATGCTTATAATACCATAACAGTAATCAATGAAAAAATAAATGATGCTTAACAAAGGTCCTCCTAGTCAAGGCTATGGTTTTTCCAGTGGTCATGTATGGATGTGAAAGTTGGACTGTGAAGAAAGCTGAGTGCTGAAGAATTGGTGCTTTTGAACTGTGGTGTTGGAAAAGACTCTTGAGTCTCTTGGACTGCAAGGAGATCCAACCAGTCCATTCTAAAGGAGATCAGGACTGGAGTGGAAGATGGTAGAGGAATAGGATGGGGAGACCACTTTCTCCCTCTCAAATTCATCAAAAGAACATTTCAACGCTGAGTAAATTCCACAAAACCACTTCTGAATGCTGACAGAGAACATCAGGCACCCAGAAAAGCAGATCATTGTCTTCAAAAACAGGTAGGAAAAAATATAAAAGATGAAAATAGAGACAAAGGAGGTAGAGAGGGAGCTCTGTCCTGGGAAGGAAGAGGTTATTGATATTTCCCCCAGCAATCTTGATTCCAGCTTGTGTTTCTTCCAATCCAACGTTTCTCATGATGTACTCTGCATCTAAGTTAAATAAGCAGGGTGACAATATACAGCCTTGACGTACTCCTTTTCCTATTTGGAACCAGTCTGTTCCATGTCCAGTTCTAACTGTTGCTTCCTGACCTCCATACAGATTTCTCAAGAGGCAGGTTAGGTGGTCTGATATTCCCATCTCTTTCAGAATTTTCCACAGTTTATTGTGATCCACAAAGTCAAAGGCTTTGGCATAGTCAATAAAGCAGAAATAGATGTTTTTTTCTGGAACTCTCTTGCTTTTTCCCTGATNTAACTGTTGCTTCCTGACCTGCATACAGATTTCTCAAGAGGCAGGCTAGGTAGTCTGGTATTCCCATCTCTTCCAGAATTTTCCACAGTTTATTGTGATCCACACAGTCAAAGGCTTTGTCATAGTCAATAAAGCAGAAATAGATGTTTTTCTGGAACTCTCTTGCTTTTTCCATGATCCAGCAGATGTTGGCAATTTGATCTCTGGTTCCTCTGCCTTTTCTAAAACCAGTTGAACATCAGGGAGTTCACGGTTCACATATTGCTGAAGCCTGGCTTGGAGAATTTTGAGCATTACTTTACTAGCATGTGAGATGAGTGCAATTGTGTGGTAGTTTGAGCATTCTTTTGCATTGCCTTTCTTTGGAATTGCAATGATAACAGACCTTTTCCAGTCCTGTGACCACTCCTGAGTTTTCCAAACCATGGCCTTGATTAGACGGACTTTTGTTAACAAAGTGATGTTTCTGCTTTTCAATAAGCTGTCTAGGTTGATCATAAGTTTTCTTCCAAGGAGTAAGCCTTCTCTAAAACCAGCTTGAACATCTGGAAGTTCACAGTTCATGTATTGCTGAAATCTGGCTTGGAGAATTTTGAACACACAAGGGAAGGCCAAGAATACTGGAGTGGGCAGCCCATCCCTTCTCTAGTGGCTCTTCCTGACCCAGGAATCCAACTAGGCTCTCCTGCATTGCAGGCAGATTCTTTACTAACTTAGCTATCAAGGAAGTCTTTTTCATGTAATGGGAACACCAAATTGAAGTAGGATTTTTAGGTAGTATTGGGTGTCTTCGAAGGCAAAAATGTTTGGTCTAGTTGATATTATTTTGATCAGAAAATCCATTTTGAGAATTTAATATGTTCCTAATTGTGTTCCTGTCTGTTTGGGCAAGTGAAGGCAAATATGACAGGTGAGTAAAATGTTGCAGGTGCTTAAATGGAGTGATTACAGTGATGAATTACAAAGTATAAAGCATATATAAAATAGATAACTAATAAGGACCTACTCTATAGCCAGAAGAACACTTCTCAACTCTGTAATGACTTATATGGAAAAAGAATCTAAAATAGAGTGGGCATGTGTATATGTTTAACTGATTCACTTTATAGTAGAAACTAATACAACATTGTAAATCATCTACAGCCCAATAAAAGTTTAACAATGTAATACATCTATTTGAAAAGCAAAATATAAAATGTATGTGAATAAATTAAAAGGGATAGGACTGAATTAAATAGATTGCAAAATATCATCTAAAAGTCCTTATATATCATAAAAATATAAAAAAGATTGGAAAGTTAGAACTTTAATGCTGGTGAATTTACTGTTTAGATCTTAATCTAGTGGTTTAATCTAACTTGAATTAGATTCTAATCTCAATGAAAGTATAGCAGCTAGTGTCTCTGGTAGAGTTAGAAATCTTGTTAATATCAAAACTCTGAACATTGAGGGCATTGAGTGAGTGATCTTTTGGTTATTGGAGTTGGTAAGAATGAGAGCAGGGGGTTAGTAGAAGGTCACCTCCAAAGTTGCCTGGGCTCATGTTGCAACATGCACTCCTGCAGCACCTGGGGTTTCCTTGTGTAGAGAGTCAGAGACAGATTAGAGGAAACGATCTGAATGCAGAGATCATTTACCTGGAGCTATAGATGTTACTCAGTGTTTGACTACGGCTGCACACTTCTGGTGTTTTAGAGTCTTACTCTCTGGTGAGTAGGCTCCCAGGATGCCGAGTCCTAACCTTCATTATTGGACATACCTTTTAGCAGTATCTTAGAAGGCTCCTCATGGTAACAAGCTCTTTCCAGCTTTAGATCTGCCAAAACCAAGCCAGAATTTGGACTAGAAGCCTGCTAAATTCTCTGCAGACCTCCTGGTGCTCTGTTTAAACAAACAAAAACAAACAAAAATCATAAGGCGGGGAGGATGGGGCTAGATCGGGCATTACTTAAATATCATGAGAAAAATAGTTTCTAGGTGATATAAACACGCCTGGTGCTGGTAATTTTGCTAAAAGAAGAGGAAGTTATGTTTGTAAGATGTAATAGTAACTAACAATATCTTTCTATATAAATATGAGGGAGTTTTAGATGTGCTATGGAAACAGAGTGGTTTCTTGAGTAGAAAGACATGATTCCGTTTAAGACACAGAGCAAATGGAATATTTAGAAGGTTGTGGAAAGGGCAGCATTTGGAGACAATTTGCTAAAAGACATAAATAAACATGTAACCTGAAAGTTTAGGTATGACGACAATGGCTTTGGTACCAGGACTGACACGGGGGTGAAATTGTTAAATGGTAACTATGAGGCCTCTATGCTTTGTGTGTTTGTACGTGTCTACATGTGTGTCGTAGCTATGTGGTATTGCCAAATTAATCTATAAAAGATCTCTATCTACTTAATTAAAGAAAATTAAGCACTTATATCCTCAGAAATAAAATTATCTGGCCAGAATGAATTTCAGGTTAATGTCATTGAAAAATATTCAGTACTAAGCTGATATCTGGTATTGAAAGTGGCTTAAGCTTGTTAGTTTGATTAAAATAAATGAGTCTTTAGAGACATCAGTATTAAGCATAATACATCTGTTGTCGGACAGTCAGTTAAGTTGTTCAGTTGTGTCCGACACTTTGTGACCCCATGGACTGCAGCATGCCAGGCGTCCCTGTCCATCACCAAATCCTGGAGCTTGCTCAAACTCATGTCATTGTTGCCAGTGTTGCCATTCAACCATCTCATCCTCTGTTGTCTCCTTCTTCTCCTGCCTTCAGTCTTTTTCAGCATCAGGGTCTTTTCCAATGAGTCAGTCTTCCCCAAAAGTAGCCAAAGTATTGGAGCTTCAGCTTCAGCATCAGTCCTTCCAATGACTATTCAGGTCTGATTTCCTTTAGGATTGACTGGTTGGATTCCATGCAGTCCAAGGTACTCTCAAGAGTCTTCTCCATTACCACAGTTCAAAAGCATCAATTTTTTGGCACTCAGCTTTCTTTGTGGTCCCACTCTCACATTCATAAATGACTACTGGGAAAACCATAGATTTGACTAGATGGACCTTTGTAGATAATGTCTCTGCTTTTTAATATGCTGTCTAGGTTTGTCATAGTTTTTCTTCCAAGGAGCAAGTGTCTTTTAATTTCATGATTGCAATAACCCTCTACAGTGATTTTTGGGGCCCAAGAAAATAAAATCTCTCACTGTTTCCATTCTTCCCCATCCATTTGCCATGAAGAAATGGGACTGGATGCCATGATCTTAGCTTTCTGAATGTTGAGTTTTAAGCCAGCTTTTTCACTCTCCTGTTTCACTTTCACTTTCTGTAGTTACTCTCTGCTTTTCGCCATAAGGGAGGTGTCATCTGTACATCTGAGGTTATTGATACTTCTCCTGACAATCTTGATTCCAGCTTCTGCTTCAACCAGTCTGGCATTTCACATGATGGACTCTGCATATAAGTTAAATAAGCAGGGTGACAATAAACAGCCTTGATGTTCACTCCTTTCCTGATTTGGAACCAATCTGTTGTTCCATGTCCAGTTCTAACTGTTACTTCTTGTCATACATACAGATTTCTCAAGAGCCAGGTCAGGCGATCTGTTATTCCTATCTCTTTAAGAATTTTCCACTGTTTGCTGTGAGCCATACAGTCAAAGGCTTTAGCATCATCAATAAGCAGAAGTAGATGTTTTTCTGGAATCATCTTGCTTTTTCTATGATCCAATGGATGTTGGCAGTTTGATCTCTGGTTCCTCTGCCTTGTCTAAATCCAGCTTGAACATCTCAAAGTTTTTGGTTTGTGTATTTTTGAAGCCTTGCTTTGAGAATTTTGAGCATTACTTTGCTAGTGTGTGAGATGAAAGCAATTGTGCAATAGTTTAAACATTCTCTGGTATTACCTTTCTTTGGGATTGGAATGAAAAGTGACCTGTTCCAGTCCTGTGGCCACTGCTGAGTTTTCCAAGTTTTCTGGCATATTGAGTGTAGCACTTTAAAAGAATCATCTTTTAGGATTTGAAATAACAGCTGGTATTCCATCACTTCCACTACCTTTATTCATAGTGATGCTTCCTAAGGCCCACTTGACTTCACATTCTAGGAGGTGGAATAGTCTAGGTGAGTGATCACACCATATTGGTTATCTGGGTTATGAGGATCTTTTTTGTACAGTTCTTCTGTGTATTCTTGCCACCTCTTAACATCTTCTGCTTCTGTTAGGTCCATACCATTTCTGTCCTTTACTGAGCCCATCTTTGCATGAAATGTTTTCTTGGTATCCCTAATTTTCTTGATGAGATCTCTAGTCTTTCTCATCTTTTGTTTCCCTCTATCTTTTCTCATTGATCACTGAGGAAGTCTTTCTTATCTCTCCTTGCTATTTTTTGGAACTCTGCATTCAGGTGGGTATATCTTTGATTCTTGGTATCCCTAATTTTCTTGATGAGATCTCTAGTCTTTCTCATCTTTTGTTTCCCTCTATCTTTTCTCATTGATCACTGAGGAAGTCTTTCTTATCTCTCCTTGCTATTTTTTGGAACTCTGCATTCAGGTGGGTATATCTTTGCTTTTCTCCTTTGCCTTTTACTTCTCTTCTTTTCTCAGCTATTTGTTAGGCCTTCTCAGACAACCATTTTCCCTTTTTTCATTTATTTTTCTTGGGGATGATTTTGATCACTGTCTCCTGTACAATGTTACAAAACTCCATCCATAATTCTTCAAGCACTCTATCTAACAGAGCCAATCCCTTGAAACTATTTATTAGTTCCACTGTATAATCATAAGATATTTGATTTAGGTCATACCTGAATGTCTAGTGGTTTACCCCATTTTCTTCAATTTAGGTCTGGAATTTGCCATAAATTATTCATGATCTGAGCCACAATCAGCTCCTGGTCTTGTTTTTGCTGAATGTAGAGCTTCTCCCTCCTTGTCTGCAAAGAATATAATCAAACTGATTTCAGTATTGACTATCTGATGATATCCATGTGTAGCGTCTTCTCTTGTGTTGTTGGAAGAGGGTGTTTGCTATGACCAGTATGTTCTCTTAGCAAAATTCTGTTAACCTTTGCCTTGCTTCATTTTGTACTCTAAGGCCACTCTTGCCTCTTTATTCCAGGTATCTCTTGATTTCCTACTTTTGCCTTCTAGTCCTCTATGATGAAAAGGTCATCTTTTTTGTTGTTAGTTCTAGAAGGTCTTATACCTAGTTTTACCAGAGGTCAAATAAGACCTTTTTCTAGCTCTTATAAATTTTTCCATAAGAAAAGTAACCCTGTGTGGGGAAAAAAAAAAAAAAAAACTCTTAAGGAAAGTAAGAT
>SJYX01019856.1:62510-72924 GCA_006410675.1 Oreotragus oreotragus | reverse complement strand
CAGTCAAAGGCTTTACCATAGTCAATGAAGCAGAAGTAGATGTTTTTCTGGAATCATCTTGCTTTTTCTATGATCCAATGGATGTTGGCAGTTTGATCTCTGGTTCCTCTGCCTTGTCTAAATCCAGCTTGAACATCTCAAAGTTTTTGGTTTGTGTATTTTTGAAGCCTTGCTTTGAGAATTTTGAGCATTACTTTGCTAGTGTGTGAGATGAAAGCAATTGTGCAATAGTTTGAACATTCTCTGGTATTACCTTTCTTTGGGATTGGAATGAAAAGTGACCTGTTCCAGTCCTGTGGCCACTGCTGAGTTTTCCAAGTTTTCTGGCATATTGAGTGTAGCACTTTAAAAGAATCATCTTTTAGGATTTGAAATAACAGCTGGTATTCCATCACTTCCACTACCTTTATTCATAGTGATGCTTCCTAAGGCCCACTTGACTTCACATTCTAGGAGGTGGAATAGTCTAGGTGAGTGATCACATCATATTGGTTATCTGGGTTATGAGGATCTTTTTTGTACAGTTCTTCTGTGTATTCTTACCACCTCTTAACATCTTCTGCTTCTGTTAGGTCCATACCATTTCTGTCCTTTACTGAGCCCATCTTTGCATGAAATGTTTTCTTGGTATCCCTAATTTTCTTGATGAGATCTCTAGTCTTTCTCATCTTTTGTTTCCCTCTATCTTTTCTCATTGATCACTGAGGAAGTCTTTCTTATCTCTCCTTGCTATTTTTTGGAACTCTGCATTCAGGTGGGTATATCTTTGCTTTTCTCCTTTGCCTTTTACTTCTCTTCTTTTCTCAGCTATTTGTTAGGCCTTCTCAGACAACCATTTTCCCTTTTTTCATTTATTTTTCTTGGGGATGATTTTGATCACTGTCTCCTGTACAATGTTACAAAACTCCATCCATAATTCTTCAGGCACTCTATCTAACAGAGCCAATCCCTTGAAATTATTTATTAGTTCCACTGTATAATCATAAGATATTTGATTTAGGTCATACCTGAATGTCTAGTGGTTTACCCCATTTTCTTCAATTTAGGTCTGGAATTTGCCATAAATTATTCATGATCTGAGCCAAAATCAGCTCCTGGTCTTGTTTTTGCTGAATGTAGAGCTTCTCCCTCCTTGTCTGCAAAGAATATAATCAAACTGATTTCAGTATTGACTATCTGATGATATCCATGTGTAGCGTCTTCTCTTGTGTTGTTGGAAGAGGGTGTTTGCTATGATCAGTATGTTCTCTTAGCAAAATTCTGTTGACCTTTGCCTTGCTTCATTTTGTACTCTAAGGCCACTCTTGCCTCTTTATTCCAGGTATCTCTTGATTTCCTACTTTTGCCTTCTAGTCCTCTATGATGAAAAGGTCATCTTTTTTGTTGTTAGTTCTAGAAGGTCTTATACCTAGTTTTACCAGAGGTCAAATAAGACCTTTTTCTAGCTCTTGTAAATTTTTCCATAAGAAAAGTAACCCTGTGTGGGGAAAAAAAAAAAAAAACTCTTAAGGAAAGTAAGATATAAATTTTCAGTAAAAGAAGGTAGGAAGAATGAGAAAAATACTGAGAAAAGAGTTGCATGATCAGGATTTTCTGAGATCAGATTAAATTTAGTTGGATAAATGGATTTTGTTCGGAGTGCACTGGAACAAGAGATTGTATTTGGCTTCTTCAGTGTTTTCTTGAAATGCTGCTTTTAATAACAGACACTCTGAGCTTCTTTGCTTTCAAATGATCTGTATTTGCTTTTGAGATCTTTTGTAATTTTGGTTAAGTAATAAGCATTGTCTTATAATGACTTGTGATCTTATCTGAGTAAGTTTAAAGCTTTTTGATGAACTTCCCAAATACCAATTTTAATTGAAACTCCTTTGATTTCCAAGTAACTTTGGGATGTTTTAGGGGGTCTCTTATATATTCCAAAGACAAATTATTTAAGTAGGATTATTTGGCATGTTAAGTCAAATGTAATCAATCCTAATTCTGGTTGTTATAACTAAGTTTCTCACCTACACTGTAATCAGATGTTTAACTATGCCTTTTAAGCCTTACATCATTTACAGATATATTTGTACTCTGATCCTGTTGCAAAAAGTTCTTAATAATCAAGTAGATTCATAGAAAGACTATGGAAGCACTTACAACTGTTCCACGTTAAGATGATGGCTTTGTGAGGTTTCCAGCCCATACTGACTTACAGCAAGTAGCTGCTCTGCCCCTGGGGCACTTAGATCAGATATCCAGATTTTTGCTTCCTGACAGCTAAGGTTGACATCCCCTCAAGGCTTGAAGCAGTTATAGAAGACAAACCATTGCAACTGTCTGCTTCCCATAAGCATATGGAAGTAAAATCTCTGAAAGAGGAATGAAACAGGAGGGAAGGGAGCAGAGCAAAAACCTCAAAAAAAAAAAAAAAAAAAAAAAAAGACATAACCCAGACATAGCCGGAGGACACAGCATAAACTTATTTGAACCAAATAGGTCCAAGATGGCTAATGCCTCCACTTCCCCTAGACCTTGGTCCTCAGTATACACTCATTGTGATTATATCAGCAAGCTAAATGACACACCCATCAGTACCATGACAGTTCTGTTGTCAACCATCAAAGACAAAAATGTGGGTAGTGGCCTAATTAATTCCTGGAAATCCCCATTTCTTCCCCAGAATAGCGGAAATAATCATCCCATTTATTAGCCTATGAAATCACCAAGCCAATAAAAAATACCACACCATATTTTTCAGCCACGCTGTCCTTCTGACATGGCTCATACTCNATGACAGTTCTGTTGTCAACCATCAAAGACAAAAATGTGGGTAGTGGCCTAATTAATTCCTGGAAATCCCCATTTCTTCCCCAGAATAGCGGAAATAATCATCCCATTTATTAGCCTATGAAATCACCAAGCCAATAAAAAATACCACACCATATTTTTCAGCCACGCTGTCCTTCTGACATGGCTCATACTCTGTCTGTGGACTGTGTTTCTCTCTAAATAAATCCACTTCTTACCTATCACTTTGTGTCTCACTGAATTCTCTCTGTGATGAGACATCAAGAATATGAGCTACATTAAATCCTAAAGAGATGGGAATGCCAGACCATCTTACATGCCTCCTGAGAAACCTTTATTCAGGTCAAGAAGCAACAATTATAACCATAAATAGAACAATGGACTGTTTCAAAATTGAGATAGGAGCACATCAAGGCTGTATATTGTCACCCTGCTTATTTAACTTATATGCAGAATCCATCATGCAAAATCTCAGACTGGATGAAGTACAAGCTGGAATTAAGGTTGTCAGGAGAATTATCAATAACCTTAGATATGTAGATGACACCATCCTTATGGCAGAAAGTAAAGAAGAACTGAACAGTCTCTTGTTGAAGGTGAAGGAAGAGAATGGACAAGCTGACTTAAAACTCAACATTCAAAAAACTAAGATCATGACATCTGGCCCATTAACTTCATGGCAAATACGTAGGGAAAGAATGGAAACAGTGACAGACTTTATTTTCTTGGTCTTCAAAATCACTGCAGCCGTAAAATTAAAAGTCGCTTCCTCCTTGGAAGAAAAGCTATGCCCAACCCTTAGACAGCCTATTAAAAAATAGAGAGACATTACTTTGCCAAAAATAGGTCCTGCCATGTAAAGGTCCATATAGCAAAACCATGGTTTTCCCAGTAGTCATGTATCAATGTGAGAGTCGAACCATAAGAAGGTTGAATGCCAAAGAATTAATGTTTTTAAACTGTGGTGTTGGAAAAGACTCTTGGGAGTCTCTTGGACAACTAGGAAATCAAACCAGTCAATCCTGAAAAAAAAAGTTATGAATATTCATTGAAAGGACTGATGCTGAAGTTGAGGCTCCAATACTTTGCCCACCTGATGCTAAGAGCTGACTCATTAAAGCCCCTGATGCTTGGAAAGATTGAGGGCAGGAAGAGAAGGGGGCAGCAGAGGATGAGATGGTTGGATGACATCACTGACTCAATGGACACTGGTGTGAGCAAAATCCAGGAGATGCTGAAGGAATGGGAAGCCTGGTGTGCTCCAGTCCATGGGGTCACAAAGAGTCAGACACAACTGCATAACTCAAAAATGATGATGAAGTCTTAAAATCAGATGTGTGGTCTCAGCTAAATGTCCAGGGATTCAAGTCCCAATCTGAGCCACACAGTTTCAAAGCCATGTGCTTCATGATATTTTTCTTCACATTTTTTAGTTTCCCTTGGATTAATCAAGTGTTTTCATTTTACTTTTTTCTCATACAGTAATTTGTTGCCTGTGTATTTTTATTACATTTGAGATTAAACATGTATCTTTGATTTATTACAGTCCAATACAAATAATTACTTTACAATTTCCCAGTAATAGAGGAACACTAGGACTCTTTTACTGTGTTTATCTCTATCCCATGCCAGCTGTTAATATTTTCATACATTTTAAAATTTTATATATTTTTACCCAGAAGGTATTACAATTGTTTTGTTCAATCAAATTTTATTTTTAAAATAGTCTTGTTGTGGTCTAATTGATATACAAAGAATTGCATATATGGAACATGTACAAATTAATGAGTTTGAAGATATGTAAATATCCATGAAGTCTTCTCCACAATCAAAGTAATAGACACATGCAACAACTCCCAAAGTTTTTGGTGTCCTTTGTTTTTCAAAATTTATTTGAGTATTCCTTATATTCCCCCAAATGTTTAATATTTTCTTTGCACTTCACACCATCCCTTAATTCAATGTTTTCCTTTGTGATGCATTTCTACCTAAAATTTTTCTTTATTCCATCTTTTGTTATAAGTTTATTGGTCACTAATTCTCTATTTTTGTCAGAAAACATCTTAATTCCACTTTCATATCTGTGCAATATTTTGGGGGGTAGAGAATTTAAGACAGATAGTTATTTTTCTCAAAACTTTGAAGCTAACATTATATTCTTATGACTTCTAATAATTTCTGTTGAGCAGCCAGCTAGGATCTTTTTGCTACTTTGAAATTAAAAGACTTGCTTTTCTCTGAAATTTTTTAATCTTTTCATTGAAATATAACCTCCATAAAGAAAAACACATACAACTGGTTGCTTTTAAAACTTTTTCTTTGGCTTTTAGCATTTTTAGCTTTGATGTGCACAAGTGGTGGTTGTTATTGTTTAATTCTGATCGTGACTTTCAAAGCTTCTTGAATTTATAGGTGCTAGTTCTTATCAGTTTGGAGAACTCTCAGCCTTCATCACTTAAGGTATTTATTTGCCCTATTATCTCTCCTCTTTTCCTCTGTGGCTCTAAGTAAAATTGTGTGTGATCTTTACATATTACCCATATATCTCTCTTGCTATTTTCTGTTCTTTATATTATTTTTACTCTCTGAAAATTTTCTTTGACTTGTCTTCCAATTCATAAATTCCATTACCTACTATTTTTTAATACATTCAGTATTCAATGCCATCTTGAGCTAAGAAATGGGATTGGAGCCTGGGCTAGAACCCTTTGGACAGAGGAAGAATCACAGACTGGTAAGAGCAGATGTTTGGTAATCAGAGATGTGTCCCGCCATACAGATAGGTCATTCTAATAACAAGTTATGTCTTGATAATAGCTTTTTTTCTGGGCTAGGACCCCTTCTCTGTTCTTTAGGGTAGTTAAAGGGAAGTAAAAATGTTTATTGAATCCTCTGGCTTTTGACTGCCTTCAACTCAAGATAGTCTGCATGCCTAAGTGGCATGTTTGGGGGAGATTCATTCTGAACCCCTTGAATACTTATTATTTCTATTAGAAAATGTTTTTCTTAATTGCCCTACTATCAACCTGAATTATTTTATTTTTACTTCTTATTTATCTTTTATTTATTCTCAATGATGTAAACTCCATAAACGAGGAAACTTATTCACCTTATTCATCATTTTATGCCAAATACCTAGTAGCATCTTGTTTGAAACACAGTAGGTACTCATTAAATTGGGGAGAATAAATTAAAAAAGAGAGAGAAATAGAAAATTTGTACAATGTATAAATAAAGAGTATCTCACTGAAAATTTCCATCCTATTTTACAAATTTAAATGATGTGATCACAAATTAGGGGACAACAAAATGGAATTGTATCAGTTAGCAACTTCCCTATTCAGTGCAATTCTTATAAGTGTAATTAAAGATCAGTGAAGCAAGTGTTTAAAGGCAGCCAACTTAATTGCCAAAACTGTATGATTTAGATGAACAATAAATGTGCTAATGATAGTATAATATTAAACATTCAGTGGAGTTATCAAAAGTCAATTCAGAGATAATTGTAAATCAGTAAGCCTCAGTAATGAGAAGAACCCACTCTTTTGGAAACCCTGTTGACAAGGAAAAATAAAATCCCAAATTTCTTACTTTTAGTACTTAATTTAATCATATATGGAAAGTACAGAAAAATTTAAAATTCAATTTCACTAGGTTGTGAGAAGATTGCTACCACCTTCTGATATAGATAATCAAGCAAACATTATCACTCCAAGAGATTACAGCCTAGACTGGTGTTTAAAGAACAGTTCTCAAGAGTGACTATTTCCTCGTGATTCCTTCCTCAACAAGACTGCTTTCAAGCAGATTCTTCTGTTTCCTGCCTCTTTGTGCTTTATCCCTCACTCATTTCTGGGTTTCTGGTAGAGGATTTGCATTGTTCACAAACTTAAAGTTGAGAAATGTTACTCTAACTATGAAATAAACCTAAATATGCTGCTCTTTGTTTAATTTCTAAATTATATCCCTCTCCTTGTAACTGCATTTATTATAGCCCACGAGGCTTTTCTGTCCATGGGATTTCCCAGGCAAGAATACTGGAGGGTATTGCTATTTCCTTCTCCAGGGGATCTTCTGGAGAAGGTAATGACACCCCACTCCACTACTCTTGCCTGGAAAATCCCATGGGCAGAGGAGCCTGGTAGGCTGCAGTCCATGGGGTTGGTAAGAGTCCGACACGACTGAGGGACTTCACTTTCACTTTTCACTTTCATGCATTGGAGAAGGAATGACAATCCACTCCAGTGTTCTTGCCTGGAGAGTCCCAGGGATGGGGGAGCCTGGTGGGCTGCTCTCTATGGGGTCGCACAGAGTCGGACACGACTGAAGCGACTTAGCAACAGCAGCGGAAGCTGGGAATCTTCCCTACCCAGGGACGGAACGCAAGTCTCCTGCTTGGCAGGTGTCTGTCATTTGGCAGATGGATTCTTTACCATTGAGTCACCTGTGAAGCCCAATACTGACTATAAATTCTACAATTAAAAAGGCTGATTATTTTTTAGCATTCCAGCAGAGAGTTTTTCTTTAGCTTATCTTTTTCTCACACTTAAAAAACAAGCAAAAAAAGGCAAACACACACACATAAACCCACACACACAAGCCATCATTTCAATCAAGGAACAGGGTGGTTTGAATTTGGAAAATTTAAGACAGTTGAATGTACTAAAAGAGAAAGATTAATCTATTAGGATAATCTCTGTGGGCAAAATTCAGAATATGCACATTTGAATTTCACTGAAAGTCTGGCACCAGACTGTACACTAGGAAAAGACAAGATATTCTTTTTAGCGTTTGAGAGACCTGAACTTGCTTTCCTTCAGATTTAAATGAAAATCAAAACAAAATAAGCCTCTGTAACAGAAACTCATTAGCTTGATGCTTGTTTGCTAACCAACTTCTCTTATTTCACCAGTATCTCTCTATAAATGCTACCTCTAAGCAGGGCCACCTTTGGCCTGGGGTCATTTCAGTCTTCTGATTGCAAAATCATCAGTGGCTGAGAAGAATATATATTATTTATATATGTCTCTGCTGTCTGGGGAATTCCTGCTTCTGATTTCCTGGCTGGTTGCACAGGGCTCATCAATTGCAATCCTCTCTCCAGCATCCTTTCTGTCCACACAGGGTATACTTGTCCTGTCTGGGTGCCCATTGGCCTAGCAGGCCACCATGGCCAGATTGGCCCAGAAAAGTTGATTTCCCTAGGCCTTCCCTGGTGGCTCAGGTAGTAAAGAATCTGCCTTCAGAGCAGGAGACCTGGGTTCGATCCATGAGTTGGGAAGATCCCCTGAAAAGTGAGAAAGCTACCCACTCCAATATTCTTGCCAGTGGAGCCTGGTGGGCTATAGGCCATGGAGTCATAGAGTCAAACTCAACTGAGCAGCTAACACTTTCCCTAGATGGTCTCTGAGGAGAAAAAAACCACTGCCCTCACTGGGGCTGTTTGCATTTTTCTCTCAGTGTGTTCAGTTTTTCAGGCCTATTATTGAAAACTGACTAAGCTAATTGGAACAAGTTATTCCTCAGAGTTTGAGGACAAGCAGCTGTTTTCTGAATTTGGTGCCTCATGTCTTGGGCAGATTGGGCTACTGAATGGGTAGCCAAAAAGACCTGTGCCTCGAGCGAGGAGGAGCCCACACAAGTCATGTAGGGGAGAGTCAGCTAAAATGCCCTCTGTGTCCTTTCTAGTTATTCCTCTGAGCTACACCTGACTTCAATTCCTTCTGGGCTCCATTGCCCAGATAAAAGTCTATGAAAATTTGAACATAGGTTACTTCACTCCATTTTAAATTTCTTAACTCATATTGTGGCCAAACCTTATTACATAACTTAATATATATATATTTTTAGTTCCTGTTGTCTGAATCTTTTCCAATCCCAAAGCACACAGCCCAGAGGGTGCGAACCGATGCAGCCCAACCCATGTTAGACTCAAGCCTGATGTGATGTCTCTAGCTGCACAATTTGTTCAAGAGTTGCTCCTATGCTTTTAGATGTTATCCCTTCCAAGGCCGTCTCCCAACCAGCTGTTAGTGCCCAAAAAGTTGTCTCAGAGGAAAAACACAGAAGTCATCCTCAGTGGTCTTGATGAGTGAGAGTTGATCTAGTTGGAAAGAAAGGGTCAGCACTTGTCAACAAAAAGGACATCTTGGCAACTACATAGTTCTTATGTTGTTAAAAGAAGAAAGACAGAAATGCAATAGAAGGAATTAACACAGAATGTAGGAGAAAAACCTTGGAGTCAAAAAGAAGAGTATAGATTTATCAAATCCTACAACAATAATTCTATCCACACACCTGGTTTCAGGATTTAATGAAACTCAGTTTCTTGATGTCTCGTTGCAGAGTGAATTCAAGGAGAGACGAAATGATAGGTAAGAAGTATTTATTTAGAGGGAAACACATTTCACAGAGTTTATGATCTTATGGAAGTGTTAAAAAATTTTATAACTAATAGAATAAGCAGACAAAAAGGAGCAAGAAGAGTATGCAAAAAGCAATTATGTATATGTAAATTACATATGAAGGAACTGAATCCAACAAGGACAAAAATTAAAAATATTATTTTTCAGTACCTACTTCAAGATAATCTAAGATCAAGCTAGACATAAAATATTTTTGGCTTACAGTGAAATTTTATCCAAGGACATAGACATAAACTCAAAAACTACTTTCTAATTTCTCTTATTACAGGAATATTTCCATTTGGATTTGAACAGTTAACTTTAAAAGATGAATTCTTGCCGCACAAGTCTATCTTGTGAGATAATGAACACTATATTCTTTTCTGGCTCTATTACAGCAGTTTTAGTTAGGCGTGATAATAGCTCTAATAGAGAGTTCAGCTAATATGTCATCAGTGGTTTACCATGAAGCTTAATAAAGTTGAAGTTACAAACAGAATCAAAGTTTATGTATCATTGGGTAAAAATCCTGAGCTTTGGAGTCTAACAGATCTGGATTAAATTGCAATTTTTATATTTGATGACTGTGACATTGGGCAAATTAGCTAACTTAACAGAATGGAAACAATAAACATAATAAATTATAAAACTTAACAAATTAATGTATTTATAAATGAATTTAATAAAATAATAAACCTTATAAATAAAATTAATAATGTACACTAATTATTATATTTATATATTAATTATATAATGATATAATCAATATAATTAATATTTAATGTGATATAACTATATTATATGAATAATATGATTATATAATATATTGTTATTATATATTATGTATTATGAATGCATATGTATATTAATGATAATGTATATAGTAAAATATAAATATATTATTTACTATCTAATATGTATTATATAATAATTATATTATATTTAGTATAATATAATAATATATAATATGATATATAATATTATATATATCAATATATTTAGTTTTTACTTTAAAATAATTAATTTAAGTCAATATTATAATATTATAGATATATATAATAGTTAATATATATAAAATACATGTAGATTATTCCTCCAGGGTTGGAAAGATACCCTGGAGAAGGAAATGGCAACCCACACCAGTATTCATGCCTGGAAAAGCCCATGAATATGTGTGTGTGTGTATATATATATATATATATATATATATTTTGTAT
>SJYX01019856.1:22792-51103 GCA_006410675.1 Oreotragus oreotragus | reverse complement strand
ACTTTGGCCACCTCATGCGAAGAGCTGACTCATTGGAAAAGACTCTGATGCTGGGAGGGATTGGGGGCAGGAGGAGAAGGGGACGACCGAGGATGAGATGGCTGGATGGCATCACGGACTCGATGGACGTGAGTCCGAGTGAACTCCGGGAGTTGGTGTTGGACAGGGAGGCCTGGCGTGCTGCGATTCATGGGGTCCCAAAGAATCAGACACCACTGAGTGACTGAACTGAACTGAACTGAACTGATAGTGTAAACATAACACTGATATTCACTGGAAAACCAAAATATTTGCTCGACTTGCTTTATTCCACTATTCACTTTATTGCAGTGGCCTGGAATTTAACCAGCAATATCTCTGAGTTATGCCTAAATATATCTAATCTAATCAATAGTATGTTAAATTACTTGTCTAAATCTCAGGAAGTAACATTTTGACCTTTTTTTCCAAGTTCTCTTAAGTAGAACGCCTCATGTCTTCATGCACACATTCCTGAAATCCCCATTTGGCTGGTAGAAATGTATCCTCAATCAAAACACTGAGAATTAAACACATACAAACACACCAAAATGCACTTCCTGATTCAACATTTATTCCACATATGAGAAAGTTAAAGAACAGCTTATTTTGTTCACCAGAGAATATGAATAATGTGAAATACACATAGATTTCTCCTAAAGCATTCTTATTGTATTTCCATGTGTATACTACCTTCTGGAAGAACACAAAAGATATGGACTGAATAATTCAATCAAGGCCTCTAGTTAACACTCAGTAACATCATTTGGTTACATGTCTCTACCACTAGACTGTGAGCCAATTGAGGTTATTGGCCAAATCTTATGCAAATTTTGTACCTTCAGCTTAAAACAGTCATGAATGAATAAATTAATGCTGGTAAGACATTTTAAATGGAACATTTCTATGAAGCAGACTATGTTATTATATTGCCTATTCTATTCTTTTTTTAACCTTTAAGGAATGTGTAATGTGTACTATAACACTTTCAAAAGGAAAAATTATCATTATCTCACATCCCTTTTCCCCCACCTTTCAATCACACCCTGCTTTTGCACAACTGAAGAAGCAGTTAAAACCCAGGCCATTAAAAACTTAATGGTGTTGGAGGAGGGTGTGAGTCTGAAAATTTATTCACCAGCTAATTTCATTTTCTGTCATGAGGAGTGGACACTTACTTTCTAATTCTTCTGCAAGCTTGAGAGAAAAGGAGAGAGAATTACTAGCAATACTTCAATATTTGGCTTCTAATAATAAGTTCAAAATAGGAAAAGGAGTACGTCAAGGCTGTATATTGTCACCCTGCTTATTTAATTTATATGCAGAGTACATCATGAGAAATGCTGGGCTGGAAGAAGCACAAGCTGGAATCAAGATTGCTGGGAGAAATATCAATAGCCTCAGATATGCAGATGACACCACCCTTATGGCAGAAAGTGAAGAGGAACTAAAAAGCCTCTGATGAACGTGAAAGAGGAGAGTGAAAAAGTCAGCTTAAAGCTCAACATTCAGAAAACGAAGATCATGGCATCTGGTCCCATCACTTCATGGGAAATAGAAGGGGAAACAGTCGAAACAGTGTTAGACTTTATCTTGGGGGGGCTCCAAAATCACTGCAGATGGTGACTGCAGCCTTGAAATTAAAAGATGGTTACTCCTTGGAAGGAAAGTTATGACCAACCTAGATCGCATATTCAAAAGCAGAGATATTACTTTGCCAACAAAGGTCCGTCTAGTAAAGGCTATGATTTTTCCAGTGGTCATGTATGGATGTGAGAGTTGGACTGTGAAGAAAGCTAAACACTGAAGAATTGATGCTTTTGAACTGTAGTGTTGGAGAAGACTCTTGAGAGTCCCTTGGACAGCAAGGAGATCCAACCAGTCCATTCTAAAGGAGATCAGTCCAGGTGTTCATTGAAAGGACAGAAGCTAACGCTGAAACTCCAGTACTTTGGCCACCTGATGTGAAGAGTTGACTCATTGGAAAAGACTCTGATGCTGGGAGGGATTGGGGGCAGGAGGAGAAGGGGACGACAGAGGATGAGATGGCTGGATGGCATCACCAACTCGATGGACATAAGTTTGAATGAACTCTGGGAGTTGGTGATGGACAGGGAGGCCTGGCGTGCTATGATTCAATGGGTCGCAAAGAGTCAGACATGACTGAGCAACTGAACTGATCTAAACTCAATAATAAGTTAGAAATCAGATCACTTTTCCTTGCAGAATAGCAAAAACATTTTGTAATCAACTTTTTAGGATCTTCAATGAGAAGATAATTTTCAACATAAGAAATAGAGGCTATATGTAGATAATATACACCATTGCATTCAATATTCCTTATATTATGACTGATAAAACAGGAGCAGTGCTGCAAATTCATTCATGTTAAAATAAATATACTTATAAAATGCAGGTGAGGATTATGATAGGTACCTCATAAAATATTTTTAAGTTCCAATGAAATTTTAATGCCAAAGATGCTTTGAACATTGTTAAGTATCAAAGCAATAGTAATTATCAACAGTATCTTGATTGTTAGTACTTTAATTATGTATAAATGAACTAACCTATCATTTACGTGTTATAGTTACACTGTGAAGGTATCATGAAAACAAAGTGCCCTGATAACTTCTGAATATAATTAATATGTTATTCATTTGTTAGAAATAAATGAATATCATTTGGAAGAAGATGATTTTTTCTATTCATTCACAAGCTAGTATGAATTAATTAAGATTATTTTAATCTAAGTAACTTTTAAAAATAACCTATTGAAGTACTGGAAGAATGGAGGAGAGGCACAGTCTGTTAATATTACACAGGAGAACCCTGTGTAAATACAGAGCAGGGAAAGCAATAGCAACAGCAAGCAATGTATTAAAAAAAAAAACAAAAAAACCAAAGTTAACAGAACTTGTTTGTACATGCTCAGTCACTTCAGTCATGTCCGACTCTTTGTGACCTTATGGAATTTAGTCTGCCAGGCTCCTCTGCCCAGACATTAGACTGCCAGGCTCCTCTGTCCAGGGAATTATCCTGGGAAGAATACTGGGTGAGCTGTCATTTCCATCCTTCATGGAATCTTCTTGATCCAGGGATCAAGCCTGCATCTCCTGCATTGCAGGCACATTCTTTATTGTTGAGACACAGGGGAAGCCCTAACAGAAATTGATCAGCCTTTTAAAAGTTTGACTGACCATCTGTCAAAGAAAGAGACAACTAACTTAGGGAGAAAAAGCTACTTTGACACTACTTTGACAAGGAAGAAGTTATTTACACTTAATTTGCCCAAGTAAGAATAGCCAAAGCTAAAATGGCAACCCACTCCAGTATTCTTGCCTGGAGAATCCCAGGGATGGGGGAGCCTGGTGGGCTGCCATCTATGGGGTCACACAGAGTCGGACACGACTGAAGTGACTTAGCAGCAGCAGCAGCATGACCTCAAGACTCCACTATCACCCAAAACTTTGATGTAGTGGATAGATAATCAAGCTGATTTTATAAATGAAGGTTAGAGAAAGATAAGGAAAAAAAATACTGCAAACAAAAAGAATGTGTTGTTTTAGCTAACAATAGAGATTTACGTGCCAACTGTGAAAAGAGGAAGTCACAGAACAGATTGTAAATATATTTCTCAACAGAATGAAGTGTTGGGATCACTTTCTGCCTTGCTTTCCAAATGACACATTAAGTGTGATATGAGATTTTGGCACCACACTTAAAGAAAGACACCAACAAATAAAAACTCATTCATAACAGAGCATTTGTTACAGTGAACTAAAAACCATGTTATGCAAGAAACAGTTTATATGTAAGGGGATCTTATGCATGTGGGCATGTGTGTGTGCTAAGTCACTCAGTTATGTCTGACTCTTTGTGACCCTTTGAACTGTAGCCCACCAGGCTCCTCTGTCCATGGGATTCTCCAGGCAAGAATACTGGAGTGGGCTGCCATGCCCTTCTCCAGGGGATCTTCCCCATCCAGGGATCGAACACATGTGTCCTGTGTATCCTGCATTGCAGACACATTCTTTACCTGCTGAACCATAAGGGCAACCCAAGGGAACCTTATATATTACAGGAATTAAGTCATGGGTAAAAAAAAATACAAGCATGGCTGTGAACACAAGGAGCATTCAATGAGACAGATATGGGGGGCTTCACCCTAATCCAGTGTCCTGTTAAGATAGCAGGGGCATTGCTCTTGGAAACACAGGCACCTGTACACACCTCAAGTTTTGGATCAGTGGCACAGACAATCTGCCAACGAAAAGAGACAAACCTAAGAGCAGTTTAAGTGCAAACAAATCATTTTAGGTCAATGAAGAAACTAGCTCTCTCGGGCAAGTCTTCTGGAATAGTGACATGCGGAGTCCATCAGACAAACTCTCCCCAGCAAAACCATCATGATTAGAGCAAACACAAATCAAAATTTAAAAAGCAAGAACCTTTAAGTGTCTAGGAATTGTCCTAAATGTGTGCAGAAAATGGAGAAAGGTTTGCTGGAGATAATCTACAAAATCTCACTACGAACAGCAAATGTGTGGCATTTCCGCTACTACATTCCCTCCATACTGCTTTGCCAAGTGTGACGGAAGTTCCCCTCTGGTCAGGAATGCCAAGAACGGGTTATTCTGTCCCCCAACTCCTGTTGTACGGTTCCAGTTTCTTGCTGGACTAAACAGACTGTCAGTGCTGCTCGCGCTCCTCACCCCTCACGTCAGCTCCCTGTTGCAGAAGTTCTGTTCCAGGCAGTGCTGCCCAGGGTTCTGGAGCTCGTTTTAGCCCACTGGGCTTTCTGCGTATGAAAAGGAAGATCTGCCTGAAGAGAGGCAGGCCGGTAATAGTGGGCCCACAGCGTGTGCTCACTTTCTATCCGCCTCTGTTTCCTTAAAAGACACAGGTTACATCAAGTGATCATTATAACTGAGCATTGTTTGTTTCAGAGCATATCTATCGATGGCATGAGTAGAGAATAATAAATCCAAAAAAAGGAAAAGAGAAGATAGAGTTGTATAGAAGTAAAGTTCTATAAGAAGCAATCTTAACAGAGCTAGAGTGGCTGACTAAATAGACTTTAAAAGAAAAAAAATGTGCTTTGAGAGGGAAAACAGGGAAGGAGGTGGGAAGGGGGTTCAGGATGGGGGGAGACACATGTATACATGTGGCTGATTCTTGTTGATATATGGCAAAAACATCACAATATTGTAAAGAAATAACCCACCAATTTAAATTAATTAGTTATTAATTGATTTTTTATTATTTTAATAATTTAATAAATCAAACAATAATGCAATAGAGTATTAATACATTTATTAATAATTAATTGTTTTTAAAAAGAGGTAAAGTAGGGCATTCTAGTATGAAGAAGAGTGAATCCATCAGAAAAATGTGATTATAAATGTGCATGCATCTAACAGTAGAGCTTCCAAATATATGAAGTAAACCAGATAGAATTGAAGGGAAACAAATCAACAATAAGAACTGGAGACCTTAATACCCTCCCACTTTCAATAATAGATAGATAGAACAGCTAGGTGAAGATAAATAGGAAAATGAAGACTTGAAAAACCCTCTAAATCAACCAGACTTAAAAGACATTTACAGAATCCTCCACCCAAAATAGAAAAATATGTATTCTCCTCAAGCAAACATGTAACATTCTCAACAATAAGCCAACTATTAGTGAAAGGCCATAAAGCAAACCTTAATAAATTTAAAATGATTGAAATCATACAAGGTATGCTTGCTCACCACAATAGGGTGGAATTAGAAATCTATAACAGAAGGAAATCTTGATAATTAAGAAATATATGGACACAAAAGAATAAACTTTTAAATAACCAATAGTCCAAGAACTCACAAAGGAAATTAGAAAATGCTTTGAGATAAATAATGATAATAAAATATTAGCAGTGCTTAAAAGAAAATTTATAGTCATAGATGCTATAAGAATAATTTTTTAAATCTCAGATCAATATCTTGACTGTGCTACGTAAAGATACTGGAAACAAACTAAATTGAAACTATGTAAAAGAAAATTAACATTAGACTTCAGACTGGAAGTAAATGAAGTAAAGCGAAAAAAATAGAGAAAATTAATGAAACAAAAAGTTGGGTTTTTTTTTATTTTAAGAGAATAATAATATTGATAAATACCATGTAACATCAGACTTAATTGTGAAAGACAGAATGCCTTTACCCTCATATCTGGAACAAGACAACGATGTCTGTTCTTGCTATTTCTAGTCAGTATCACATTGGAAGTTCTAACCTGAGGAAGTACACAAGAAACGGAATTAAAGGGCATTCAGCCTGGAAAACAAGAAGGACAGTTATCTGTATTTGCAAATGAAGTGAGTTTGTACATAGAAAACTGAAAAGACTCCATGGGGGCAGTGTGACTTATGTAACTTATAAACAAGTTCAACAGGTTTGCTGAATGTGAGATGATTTTAGAAAAATTAAATATATGTCTACTCACTCACAATGAAGAATGTAACAATGAAATTAAGAAAGCGTTTCCACTGATAATGACTCAGAAAGAATAAAATGTTTAGGAATAAAGAAGTATAAGACTTGTACACTGAAAACTTGACAATATCATTAAAATAAGTTATAGACTAAATAAATGAATGTAATCACATCCCGTAAACATGGCTCAGAATAATTAATATTTAAATTGTTGAAAACAACAACATTCCCCAAATTGACATATAACTTCAACACACTATCTATCAAAATCCTAGGTGGCTTCAGTTTTGGCAAAAATTAGCAAGCAGATCCTAATATTCATATTGAAATGGTAATAAATAAAGCAGCCAAAGTTATCTTAAAATTGTAAACAAAATTGAACTCAGAATATGTTTTTAACTTACTATAAAACTACATAATTTAAGACAGTGTAATACCAGCATATGGATAGACATATAGAATAATGGAATAGAATTTATAGTCAAGAATTTATAAACTCATATATTTTGGTCAATTCCTTTTTGACATGGTTTCTGAGACACTTAAATGGGAAAATTATCATTTTTTCAATAAACTTTTCTGAGAAAACTGTGTTGGATGAAGTTGGATTCCTTCCTTATGCCTGTTGACAGTACATGTACACCCATGGCAGATTCATGTCAATGTATGCCAAAACCAATACAGTACTGTAAAGTAAAATAAAGTAATAAATAAATAAAGAAAAGAAAAGAAAAAAAATAAATAAAAACCAAATTAAGAAGAAAAAGGTGGCTTCCCAGGTGGTGCTAGTAGTAAAGAACCCGTCTTCCCATGCCGGGAGACATAAGCGATGCAACTTTCATCCCTGGGTTGGGAAGATCCCCTGGAGGAGGAAATGGCAACCCACTCCAGTATTCTTGCTTGGAGAATCCCATGGACAGAGGAGCCTGGTGAGCTACAATCCATACGGTCACAAAGAGTTGGACACAACTCTTCATGTAGTGATTTAGCATGCATAAGAAGAAAAAAGGGAACTTAAGCCAAACTAAGGATTACTACCAGGAGACAGACTCTTGGAAAGCTCTGAAAAGTATTCTGCATGTTAGAAGTTGAAGGCACACTTCTATACATTTTGGAGACAAAGGATCATACATCAAAATGACATACGAATATTTTATATAAAGTTCACCAAGGATACATAGTCCAGGTAAGTACACACAAAACAAAGAGTAGCAACTCACCATGACCCTCTACAGAGTTGGAAAAAATCACTGCAGTATTCTTTTAAGATGCTATATTGCTAAAGTCAGAAGAAATAGATCATTAAGGTGGAACAGGCACTCCCATCTTTGAAGATGTACGGTTAATGTCTAATGCAGATGCAGAACTGTGTATTAGGGAGGGAGAGAAGAAACAAAGAGATAATTTTATGTTTATGTTTTCTTGTCCATCCTGAAAAGATAGATTTTATTTCTTCCTCTCATATACAAAACTTAATTCAAAAAGGATCATTGATCTAAATCTAGGAGATTAAAAAAAAATCAGAAAAAAATACAAGTAGATCATCATGACCTTAGATTAGGCACAGTCTTCAGAAAATCTAGACCAAAGCACTAATGAAAAAGTTTAAAAACAGATAAACAGGACTTTATAAAAATAATTTTTTTGTTTTGAAATTGATACTATGAGAAATGTTAAAATCAACACACAGATTAGGAAAAAAATATTTTCATGGCATTATCTGATAAGAAGCTTGTACTATGTAAGGAAATCTTACACAGATAAAGATGCTCAGCAACATTAGTCACTGCTGCTGCTGCTAAGTCACTTCAGTCGTGTCCAACTCTGTGTGACCCCATAGACGGCAGCCCACCAGGCTCCCCCGTCCCTGGGACTCTCCAGGCAAGAACACTGGAGTGGGTTGCCATTTCCCTCTCCAATGCATGAAAGAGAAAAGTGAAAGTGAAGTCGCTCAGTCTGTGCGACTGTTAGCGACCCCATGGACTGCAGCCCACCAGGCTACTCCGTCCATTCGATTTTCCAGGCAAAAGTACTGGGGTGGGGTGCTATTGGTAAAAGCAATTTCAAAACACAGGATAATAATTCATATCCACTAGGATCATTAAAATAAACAAGACAGAAGATAACATGTTGGCAAAGATAAAGGAGAAATTGGAATCCTTATACACTGCTTGTGAAATACAAAATAACAGATCAACCTTGAAAAACAATTTAACCATTTCTCAGAATGGTAAACACAGAGTTACATTGTGTATATGTGTATGCTCAGTTGTGTCCAATTCTTTGCAAACCCATAAACTATGGAATTTTCCAGGTAAGAATACTGGAGTAGGTTGCCATTTCCTTCTCCATGGGATCTTCCTGACTCTAGGATCGAACCCGAGTCTCCTGTGTCTCCTGAATTGGCAGGTGGATTCTTTACCACTGAGCCACCTGGAAAACCTTCTGAACCAGCAGTTCCACTCCTACATAAATATCTAACATCAATGTAAATAAATGTCCACACAAAAACAACTACATGGGGGTATGTAGCAGCATTAGTCATAATTGCCAAAATGTAAAATAATCCAAATGTCCCACAAGAATACTGGAGTGGGCCATTCCCTTCTCCAAATCCAAATGTCCATCAACTGATAAATGAATAAAATGTAGGATAATAATAACATGATTATGATGAATAATAGGACATTATTCAGCAATAAAAATGAAGTACTGGTACCTGCTTCAGTATGACTGTACCTTGAAAACATTATGATAAGTGAAAGAAGTTGGTTTCAATGGATCACATGTTGTATGAATCCATTTAGAAAAACATGTCCCAAATGCAAATCTATATACAGAACGCATTGCTTGTCTTGAACCTGGAGGGGAGAGACTGCTAATGGATACAAGACTTCTTTTTTTAATATACTGTCTATGTTGGTCATAACTTTTCTTCCAAGGAGTAAGCATCTTCTTATTTCATGGCTGCAGTCACCATCTGCAGTGATTTTGGAGCCACCCAAAATAAAGTCTGCCACTGTTTCCACTGTTTCTCCATCTATTTACCATGAAGTGATGATACCTTAAATTAAATTAAGGTTCCCACCCAAATGTTCCATTGGATGGGAATTGTTAAATTGTTAACAATTCCTTAAATTGTTCCATCCAAATCACTTTATGTGTACTAAGTTGTTCAAAAGTTGTAGAACTGGGGAGGATATTTATTATATAAAATGATTTTCTGTACTCTGGAAAGTGAAGTGCTTGGCATGGTTCTGAATGCTGTGCATATTTTGTCCAGTGGTCAAAACTGATCTAACCTCTGTGGATGGAGGAGCCTGGTAGGCTACAGTCCATGGGGTCGCAAAGAGTCGGACATGACTGAGCGACTTCAATTTCTTTCACTTTCTGTAGAACAATGAGTCATTAATGGAAGATTTGTATTATTTACCATAATAATAGATGATGTTACCATTTAAATACTATCTCATATTTAATCGAAAGCAATGTTCAGCAAATTCATTTAAACTTTGATTTCAAGGAAACTATTCTACTCATGCTAATGTGTATACATCCTCTAATTGAGGAAGGCATGGCAATCCACTCCAGTGTTCTTGCCCGGAGAATCTCCATGGACAGAGGAGCTGGGCAAGCTACAGTCCATGAGGTCACAAAGAGTTGTACACGACTAAGCACAGCGACTAAGCACAGCACAGCACATCTTCTAATCAGATAATTAGAACTATGTGGTTTCTAACTTCTTCAAAGAAGAATATTATAAATTATAGATCAGTTAATATTCAGTTCTAGAGGAAATCAACCCTGAATATTCATTGGAAGGACTGATGCTGAAGCTGAAGCTCCAACACTTTGACCCCTCATGCCAAGCATTGTAAAAGACCCTGATGCTGGGAAAGATTGAGGGCAGGAGGAGAAGGAGGCAACAGAGAAGGAGATGGTTAGATGAAATCATTAACTCAATGGACATGAGTATGAACAAATTCCAAGAGATAGTGAATGACAGGGAAACCTGGTGTGCTGTAGTGCATGAGGTTGCAGAGTCGAACATGACTGAGTTACTCAACAACAACAAATAATTATTTTCACATTTGTGACTAAACAAAATTAATTATTTTCTAGAAATTCATTATTTTATCACATTTTTGATCTAGCTTCTAAACTTCCAGAGGATAAATGATGTGTTTCTTATTATCTGTTTAGCCTTGAGCCTATCTTTGTGCTGGCTAAAAATATATTTCATTACAATGAACTTAAAAAGAGTTACCCAAAATACAGTGTAACTGTTTGGGTAGAAACGATCTCCACACTGGGAGATTTAAGGATAGACTGTCCACACTTAGCATGCACCCAAGTATGTGTCAAGGGAGCACTCAGTCACCTAAGGTTAGTTCAGGCTGCATTAAATCCACACTCCTTTCCAGTGCTCTGAGTCTCTGAGTATGGGGATAGTACACAATTACACAGAGACACTTTTATGTATTTCAAATTTTGTTCAGTGTTCTTTCCAGTGAAAATATACTTCACTAATCAGTATTTTACCTAAAAGCTTCTAGTTCAATTGGAAGTACATGAAAATACCACTGCTTTTATAATGAGTGTTGTCTGGTAAAGAAACACAAGTTAATCAATTCTTTAATACAGTTTTAAACATGGGTTGGAGAGAGAGATTTGGGTAGACTGGAGTTTTCCTGATGCCGTTTTAATAGCTGTGTTTACAGCCATATTTCACCATGCAATGTCTAAGTCTAAATGTAACATGCAATTAATTTCATGAAAAGCATGTTTATTTTTAATTGAAATAATTTGTACTCTCTGTAATTTTGCCAGGAAACTCAATATGCATATACTTAAACATGTCAGAGGTGAATAGTTACACACTGTATATTCATGAGTAGTGCATTCTTGTGCTGGCAATACTAGTATTGTATATAATGTGCCCTGTAGCCCAGAAAGACATTTACATTGTAATGACTTAACCTACAGGTTATCAAGAAATTAATATAGAAAAATCTCATGCCAATCAATGTGAGGGAACAGGGTAACAATAATTTTCACAGAATCTGTGCTTAGAAAGTAAGTTCTTTTTCATCAATTTTGTAAACCATAGATACTCACTATTTTGAATAGAAAGTAAAGCTTATCACATTTATATGAATAATAAATGTTATAGAGTCATTTGTTACTGTTTACAAAGGGATGTCACATATATTACCCTATTTGAAATTCACAGCATATTCCTGAGTATGGATGGACAACTATTCCCCATTTGAGAGACTGTAACTCTGTGGCTTAGGACATTTTGTTTCCTTAAATTCATATTGTTAATTATTAGCAAAGCTAGTACAAGAATGCAGATTTTCTGCATCACCCAGCAGGTGTTTGGTAAAGAGTAGGTCCTTACTGAATATGTGCTGAGTATATTCCTGTCTGGAAATCTGGTTTTAGGTTAAAGGACACTGTCTACTGTTCTGTGCTACAATGCCTTCATATTTTGCTACGTCATATCACTTTGTTTCTTTCTATACAAAGCATAGACATTATGAGCAAGTCAGGGAAAGGTTAACAGATGCTGCTGTGAAAAAATAAGGCAAAGAGCGATCAGCCCTTCTCAGTGCTTATTAGTGCAAAACCACAATGGCTCACTTTGATGTTTTTCAGGAAAAGATCATTTGGGTCATCCGTGTGCGGGCATGTTCACTTAATTTCTGCCAAATGAGAGTCCAGACAGAAACCATGATTTATTTTGGGTAGGTACAAGTCAAAATATCTTTGCTAAAGAGTTGCTGTATGCACTTCTGACCTGTGCAGTATAGTGAGGTGAGAATAGAGGTTGTCTGACCTAAGGCTGAAAGACCCCGGCTTCTGGGCAAGTGGAGCTGCCTCAGAAAGGTGTGTTGAACTGGGAGTCACCCAAACCCTTTTGTGCAGGACAATTTGAACAGGCCTCAACCCCTGCTCTGCATTTTTGTCTTTTGAATTCTTCCTGATCTGAATTTTGTCTTTTTTCTTCTTTCCCAGTGCCAGCATCAGTTTAGGGTCACAAGGGAAAGTGAAAGTGAAAGTCCCTCAGTTGTGTCCGACTCTTTGCAAACCCATGGACTATACAGTATATGGAATTCTCCAGGCCAGAATACTGGAGTGGGTAGCCTTTCCCTTCTCCAGGGGATCTTCCCAATCCAGGGGTTGAACCCAGGTCTCCCACATTGCAGGTGGTTTCTTTACCAGCTGAGATACAAGGGAAGCCCAAGAATACTGGAGTGGGTAATCTATCTTTTCTCCAGCAGATCTTCCCAGCTAGAGTTTCCCCTCTTGTGACAGATATAATGGTCCAAAAAGATGCTCACAAAGTAATCTGTGTGTATGTTACCTTACGTGGTAAATGGCACGTTGCAGAGGTGATTATGTTAAGCATCTCAAGCTGGAGAGATTATAATGGAAGATTTAGTTGAGCTCAATGTATTCACAGTAACCCCTATAAGAGGAAGACAGGAGATTAAAACTCAATAGAAGAAGAAATGACTATGGAGGCAAGAGGCTGGCATGATGTGAGGAGGGGACCACATGAACCAGGGGCGCAGGCAGCCCCTAGAAGCTGAGAAAGGCTAGGAAACTGCTTCTTCCCTCAGAGTCTTGTTTGTGCCCAGTGAAACTGATTTCAGATTTTCGACTTTAAGAACTGTAAGAGAACAAACTTGTATCCTGTTAAAACACTCCCTTTCTGTCATTCATTACAGCAACACTAGGCAGCTGAAATATCTAGCTAACTTATAAATGAATATGGCCACGTAAGCAAGACATGACTTTATCAAAATGTTGATAAAGTCAATGTGTCTAATAGACCTAACTCATAAAACCCTCATGTCATGCTTCATTCTCTTTTTGTCTCTTGTCTACCAACTAGAAGCCAAGAGTTTGGAGGTAGACTATACCTTGGAGATGGTAGAACTACAGGATGAAAGAAGCCTTAGTCTTTTAACCAACCTGTGGAATACCATCTGTGAATAACTCATTGTTTACTGAAATGATTCTTTTGTGTGTCATTATTATGGGACAAAATGTTTTAAGCAAGGAAGATGTATCTTATTCTTGTATCCCTAGTGGTGAACATTACATATAAGAAGCATACACAAGCAGATACATTTCATGAAAATAAAAAATATTGATTTAAACTGAACTGATGTGGTCAGAAATGGAAAATAGTAGGAGCAGATTAGGAAGCAAAGGACAGAGTAAGATATGATTTTCAGAGAGCAAGGTTAAGGATAAAGTCCAGTTCAAGGGTTAACTGATAGATAAGATCCAGAGGCCTGGGGTCCATAAGCTCATTTAAATATCGAGAGATGAGTCAGTCATCCACATATAACTAGTGACCATAATAAACTGGGATGAAAGGGAAAACTAATGAATCTGAGACTTTCATTCAAAGTTAGTAAAATAAATTTCTAATTTGAATATATCATCAGTATCAATCTCTTGATCAGAAACCACTTAGACTTTCTTAAGTTTTCATCTTTTCACACATACCTTTCTAGTGTTAGAATAAACAAGATCATGAAATACTTTCTGTCCTGGTTCACGTGGGAAAGCAATATAAAAAAGTTCACACTGGAACAAAACTGATTTTTTTAATGCCGATCAAATAAACCAAGACAATCCTCAGCTTAAAGAATTTTGCTGCTCCAAGTAGGGTCTGTGATTCATAGAGAACATTTACTTTTCTTATTTTCAATCTATCTAAGTTCTGCATTATTTGAAGAGCAATCCAAAACTTTTTTAAACTAAACACTTCTCTGATCTGGAACGAAGTTTTGCTTTTATCAGACAGTTCTCAGGCCTTACAATAGGCAATATCATTATCATTGCAGTTCCAAGATATATCTCTTTCTCAGTGATGCATAAAAGGATTTTCCTCTCTTCAAATGATAATTAAATTAAAAGCAAAGTTGGAAAGAAGGCTTTGAACTGCTCTGGTGAGAAAGGTCACTGACTGATCAGCAATCTGTTAGCACAGCTGTGTAGAGAAGAGACTTTCCAGCCAGATCATCACAAGTGGGTTCTTCATATCAAGTGAGAAGGCAGTTAGTTTTTCTTCCTTTAAACACTTTACTAGTGATGCTCAGAAGCCAGAAAACATACAGGCATTTGGAAGGATTTGTGAAGAGTTAGGTGAAACACCAAATTGTCAAGAAAACCCATAAGAGAAATTGCAATAAAACTCAAGATCAGGAAATGTGCTGTGGTAGTGGGGCTGATTTATGTCTTTTCTGCTAAAAGTGTCATGTGTCACTTAGCTCATCACCTTGATCTTTGTGCCACCAGAAGAGAAGGAGTTGCATGCAATGTTTATTTTCAATATTATTCCTATAAGTTATATATGGTAAAATCATTGCTTTTTATTCAGTGATCTGGGCTTCCTTGGTGGCTCAGACATTAAAGAATCTGCCTGCAATGCAGGAAACATGGGTTCTGTCCCTGGATTGGGAAGATTCCTTGGAGAAGGAAATGGCACTCCAGTATTCTTACTTGGAGAATGCTATGGACAGAGAAGCCTGGTGGGCTACAGTCTATGGGGGTCACACACTACCACTACTATTTAGTGGTCTGATATGTTTCAGTCTAAAACAAATACCCAAGTGGTGATTATCCTGAGATTTTATCACTGCTTAAAGAAAAGAAAAATACAGAGGCAGCAAGACATGGGATGCTGGTAACAGTGGACTTCAAACAGATAACTATCTAAGTTTAGCTAGTGTCAAGAAGTTTTGTCTGGGTGCTTTTCATCTGTAGCTACAGAACTGGAAGATGTGAAGTGTGCTAAATTGCCTCAATCACGTCAGACTCTTTGTGACCCTATGGGTCGTATGGGCTTCCAGGGTATCTCAGCTGGTAAAGAATCCACCTGCAATGCAGGAGATCCCAGTTCCATTCCTGGGTTGGGAAGTTCCCCTGGAAAAGGGATAGGCTACCCACTCCAGTTACTTGGGCTTCCCAGGTGGCTCAGAGGTAAAAAATCTGCCTGCAATGTGGGAGACCTGAGTTTGATCCCTGGGTTGGGAAGATCCCCTGGAGGAGGGTGTGGCAACCCACTCCAGTGTTCTTGCCTGGAGAATCCCATGGAGAGAGGAGCTGTAGGGCTACAGTCCATGCGCTGACTGAGTCTCTTACCTCTCCTGCATTGGCAGGCAGATTCTTTGCTATTTTCACCACCTGGGAAGCTCAAATTGGAAGACAGATTTTACTAAAGTTTCTTAGAGGACAAGAATTCCCTGTTCAGACATGTTTCCAATCACTTCCTTTAAATTCTAATTGAAAAAAGAATAGACTGAACCTAGTGCAAACCGGAAATTTATTTTTTAAATAATCTTCAAGTATGGCACACCATATTATCATTTGCTTCCTTTAATAAATGCAAATCAACCATGCTGTAGAAAAAAATATATAAATGAAGATTTTGTTTATCATAGAGTTCACTATACACAGTAGAAGTTTAATGGCTAATAAAAATCACAATATTTTCATTCACTGAGTGATGTTTATATGCCAGTGATTAAATTTGTTCATCTCCCTGAAAAAAGAAAAAGCAGAGAGTGGATGTCATGGCAAATATAGGAGCATTTAGGTGTTTTCTAAGCACTTTACATGCACTGTCTCATTTAACCCATATGGCAATTTTTGGTGTGTGCATGCTGTTGTGTCTGACTCTGTGTGACCCCGTGGACTGTAGCCCTCCAGGCTCCTCTGTCCATGGGATTCTCCAGGCAAGAACACTGGAGTGGATTGCCATTTCCTTCTCCGAGGGATCTTCCCGATCCAGAGGTTGACCCCTCGTCTCTTATGTCTCCTACACTGGCAAACATATTCTTTACCAACTGTGCTGGGCAGTCAACACTGTTATCATGATGCTATGTGATCTCTAAAGACTAAGCATATATGAACTTCTGGAATCTAACAATTTAATAGCAAAAAGGCCTTCTCTATGGTTTTCTAGTCTTCTCTTACCTATTTGCTAACTGAAAATGGAAAGAAAAGATAGCAGACTCAGCCCTTTTCTTCCCAGATCTTCTTATGTCAAGCAGTTGAGTACTTCTTATGTGACAATAGAAAGTTAACCTTCATCAGTCACAAAAGGTGAGTCTATTGCCTCAATATTTCAGACAATGGGTAGCAACTTGCATTTTTGTAACTAGGAAAGGATTACTCAAGTGATACTTAAATGAAGAATTAAATTTTGCTTAAAGCTCCTCTTAATTAAAAAAATTTTACAATATCTGTTATTGTTGATTTGTTATGAAAGAGTTCTTGCAATAAACTGAGAAGTATTTTTTTCCAAACACAAGTGTAAAAGAAGAATCACTTGAAGTTATATATTTATGGATTTACTCCTGTTAATAAAATAAGATCCCAGGCAATTGGAACCCTGCGGGAAAAATTCACAGCTTACCCTGTTCTTCTAATAATGCATTTGGAGTAAGCAGAATCCCAATGATTGAATCTGCCTTTTATAGTTATTGGCAGCTTCTGGAAGAACAGCTCAATAGTTTCATTCCTTTAACTCAAAAACACCACTAAAATATATCAGAAACAAGGATAAGTTATGAGACTTCCTATGGGGCAGAAGCCTGACCTGTCCTGGATGAATTTCAGGATTTATAATGGGCATAGTCATATTTGGTTTCCCAGGTGGCTCAGTGGTAAAGAATCCTGCCAATGCAGGAAACATGAGTTCAATCCCTGGATGAGGATGATTCCTGGAGAAGGAAATGAGAGCCCACTCAGGTATTTTTGCCTAGGAAATCCCACGGACAGAGGAACAGACAGACTACAGTCCATAGGTTTGCAGAGTCGGACATGACTGAGAGACTGAGCGTACACACGTGTTAAACCCACATATCCATTCCTTAGCTTCTGTGGTTTTCAACTCGCTTATATACCCAGATACTTCTTTTGGGCTTCCCAGATGGCACTAGTGGTAAAGAACCCACCTGCTAATGCAGGAGATGTAAGAGACATGGGTTTGAACTCTGGGTCAGGAAGATCCCCTGGAGGAGGGCATGGCACCCACTCCAGTATTCTTGCCTGGAGAATCCCAAGGACAGAGGAGACTAGCAGGCTAGTCAATGGGTCAAAAAGAGTCGGACACAACTGAGCATGCATGTAAGCACATCACCCTCTTTAGTGATAAAGATCACAGGTCACAGGCTATTGTCTTTTTATCTTTGAGTTACTCCAGACATCAAAGCCACACAGCTCCCTTATCATTTTGTCTTTATTTTTCAGAAGATTTTTAGTTTTATAATCAAATTTAGAGAGATTTTTCCATATGCCCCCTGTCCTCACCCCATATCAATATTACTCACCAGGATAACACATTTTTTTAAATCAAAGATGAACCTATGTCAATACATTTATAATGTCCCAAAGTCTGTAATTTATCTTAAGTTTTACTCTTGGTGTTGTACAGTCTATTAGTTTAGACAAATATATAATGACAAATCCACCATTATAATATTATACACATTACCTTCACTGCCCTAAAATCCTCTGTTCTCTGCCTACTTATTTCTCAATTTTGACACTAAAATACCAAGGAATAACAGTTTTCACTTCACACTTGCTTATTGTCCGATAGTTTCTAAATCCCAAAATTATCGGTGATTTTAAAATGCACCTTCAATTCAAAAATAATTTTTCAGTATCAACAAAATACCACACTAAATTCATGCAGTAAATTTTGCTGTTGCTTGTGGTTTGTCTGCTTTGTAAATTTATCAATAAATAATGAGATATGCTGCTGCTGCTGCTGCTAAATCACTTTAGTCGTGTCTGACTCTGTGCGACCCCGTAGATGGCAGCCCACCAGGCTCCCCTGTCCCTGGGATTCTCCAGGCAAGAACACTGGAGTGGGTTGCCATTTCCTTCTCCATTGCATGAAAGTAGAAAGTGAAAACTGAAAGTGAAGTTGCTCAGTCATGTCCGTCCTGAGCGACCCCATGGACTGCAGCCTTCCAAGCTCCTCCGTCCATGGGACTTGCCAGGCAAGAGTACTGGAGTGGGGTGCTATAGGTAGGTGCTATTCTCTCTTCTTTCAATCAATAATTGTTTCATACAGATGTTGACGTGTGCAAAAGAGTCACTTGAGGGGCTACACGAATTTAAGGATGTGCAAGGTGAATAGACACACAATCCAAGGAAAAGTTGGAGTGAAACTCAGTGAAGTTGATCCTGTCTCCTATCCCTTGTCCTTAGCTCTCAGCACTGCAGAGAGGCACTGGTGTACTTAATGCCTCATCTCACGTAATATAGCCATGGGGGTCTGCTGGAGAAGAGCTGGTGACCCAGACAAAGCTCTCTTCTCCAAAGGTCAAAGGAGAATACCTTAGGAAAGAAGAGTGATTGTTGTTGTCTTTCAGTTGCTCAGTTGTGTCCAACTGTGACTCTATGCACTGCAGCATGCCAGGCTTCCTTATCCTTCATTATTTCCTGGAGTTTGTTAAACTCATGTCCACTGAGTTGATGATGCCATCCAACCATCTCATCCTCTGTTGCCTCCTTCTCTTCCTATTCTCAGTCTTTCCCAGCATCAGGGTCTTTTCCAAAAGGCCGGTTCTTTTCATCAGGTGTCCGAAGTATCAGAGCTTCAGCTTCAGCTTCAGTCCTTCCAATAAATAGTCAGGGTTGATTTCCTTAAGGGTTGACTGGTTTGGTCTCCTTGCTGTTCAAGGGACTCACAAGAGTCTTCTCCAGCACCACAGTTCAAAAGCATCAGTTCTTCAGTGCTCAGCCGAAGGAGAGTGGTACAGGTGTGGAAAGTTCCTCCCTTTTCCAGGACAGCAGTAGCACATGGAACAGTGGCTGCACACACGAGTCCAAGCCTCTTAAATGTAGCCTTGGAGCTTGACCAGCTGTGTTCTGGTACCAGGGATGGCTTCAAGTCAGCTGTGTGCCAGCCTCTGATGGTCTCTGCTGGAGCGAGCTTCAAAAAGTACCCTGGCCACTGTGACCAAAGCAAATGGACTAAAGCCTGAAAGAACAGTCCATATTGTTCTGTCTTGTAAACCTTTCTGCTCTGTTTGTCAAGGAAAAGGACCCTTGGACTGATTAAGTTCCAAAAGTCCAGGAGGGGACTCGTGTCATGAGGCAAGTCATAAAATCTTTCAAACTAAAAGCCCACTAATAAAGACAAGTCAATATGCAGGAAATGCATTTAAACGTAATTAAGAGATAGGATTCCACTGGTGTTTGTCTTACAAAACTTAGACACACAAAATAATCATTTGCAATGTGAAATTCTTATGTAACAATTGGGAGATACATTAAACAACAATTAGAGATAAAAACTTAAGCTAAAATTAATCTGAATGTGTTTCTACCAGTGTAAATAATACTGACAAAGTCACAGTCAGATAATCACATAACTAAATTCACACATATACAGACAGTGGCAGCTAGAGCCACTGTGAGTTACACCCTAATCTCAGCTGGTGCTCTTAGCATTTCTTTAGCTATCAAAACTAATAAATAATAATAAGCTACAGACAGTTCTAAGAACGTTACATTTTTATGCATGTCCAAAAATTTTAATGTGTTATATAAATCTAAAATATAATAACATGCATTTTTTTCAGTAATCTCACATGAGGGCTAATGTGTCTCAGTCAAGATGTGAGTACTCAAAAACCTATGAAATGAATCACCAGTTCAGGTTCGATGCAGGATACAGGATGCTTGGGGCTGGTGCACTGAGACGACCCAGAGGGATGGTACGGGGAGGGAGGGAAGAAGGAGGGGGGTTCAGGATGCGGAACACCTGTGGTGGATTCATGTTGATGTATGGCAAAACCAATACAATATTGTAAAGTAATTAGCCTCCAGTTAAAATAAATACATTTATATTAAAAAAAAATCTCCATGCACTCCATTCTATTATCTAAATTCACTGCATTCCATGTAGTTTCAAAACGTACTACTTGCCAATGAGATCAGTCTTTAAAAGTTTAGTTAGTTCAAATTTTAGTAGAAACAGCAACGCTTTATGTGAAACTTATGCCAGTCATAATTAGCTCCCTTATGCTGTCGTTATTGTTCAGTCACTAAGGTGTGTCTTACTCTCTGCAGCCCATGGCCTGCAGCACGCCAGGCTTCCCTGTCCCTCACCATCTCCTGGTGTTTGCCCAAGTTCATGTCCATTGAATTGGCCCCTTATATTTTAACTCTAATCCTTATGGAAACACTGCAAGAGAGGAAATACTTGCTCTTTGGAAGGAAAGTTATGACAAAATGAGACAACATATTAAAAAATAGAGACATCACCTTGCTGACAAAGGTCTCTATAGTCAAAGCTATGTTTTTCCAAGTAGTCATGTACAGATGTGAGAGTTGGTCCATAAATAAGGTTGAGTGTCAAAGAACTAATGTTTTCAAGCTGTGGTTCTGGAGAAGACTCTTGAGAATCCCTTGAACAGCAAAGAGATCAAACCAGTCAACCCTACAGAGAATCAGCTCTGAATATTCATTGGAAGAACTGTTGATGAAGTGAAGCTCCAATACTTTGGCCACCTGATGTGAAGAACTGACTCATTGGCAAAGACCCTGATGATGGGAAACATTGAGGGCAGGAGAACAAGGGGGTGGCAGAGTCTGGGGTGGTTAAATAGCATCACTAACTCACATTGACTCAATGGACCTGAATTTGAGCTAGCAAACAGGAGAACAGAGGAGCCTGGTGTGCTACAGTCCATGGGGTCACAAAGAGTAGAATACGATTTAGTGACTGAACACCACCAACAAAATGATGATCAAATGAAGGACTACCACCTGAATTATAGGATAGAAAGTCATGATAGGGATACATTTTATTTTAACATGATAATCATAGGAGGGGTCTCTGAGCCCTTATCATATCAAAGATCTAATATAGACATCTTGGGGAAAGGAATTCCAGTTTGATGGAACAGCAAGGGAAAATGCCCTGAGATGGGAGTGAATTCAGTTTGTGCAAGAAGCATCAAAATTGCTAGCTTGTTTGGAACAGAGTAGTCCTGGAAAAAAGTAGAAAGGGGTCAGGAAAGAAAGCTAGAGAAGGGCCTAGATAATTTAGAGTCTTAAAAGCAACCTCAAGGAATGTGTAATATTAATCTGAACCAAGAAAAACTGGAGCTAGCTGGAGCTAGATAATTAGACGATTTTTTTTAAAATAACTGAGGTTTACTTTGGCCATAGAGTGATAATGGAGATAAATTTTGTGAAGAATAAACTGTAAGGAATGACAAGTAAAAGCAGAGAGACCAACAAGACGATGCCTTTGACTAGTTTTTGTTCTGAAGCTGATGAGAAAAGGTAAAGTTCAGAACAGATTTTAAACATCAATTTGTGAAACTGGACTAAGGAAATCAATCGTGGATGGTATAACAAGTTATAAATCATGGTAATATGCATGAATATGCATAAAACATACCAAAAGGTAAGAGGGGAAGTGAAAGTACCAATGATCAGAAAATTAAGCAACTTGCTGACGAGGATCTTCCTGATCCAGGGATCAAACCCAGGTCTCCCACATTACAGGCAGATTCTTTACAATCTGAGCCACTAGGGAAACCCAACCCAGAATACTACAAGAGTTTAAATTTGGACCCAGTTAGATTTGGTGCCAAAATCTGCCCTCTTTGCATTCACTGTACTATAGAAAGTCCTGAAAGCGTAGAAACTGCCCACGTTTCCTCTTCAAAATAAGTGAAAAACCCATTGCTAAAGCCTAGGGATTTCCAGGCCTTTGGTAAATTCACTGCGTTATTTCTCAAAATATTAAGCATTCTTGGGAGAATGCAGAAAGGGGATGTTGACCCTCTTGAACAATTGACAATGGAACACACATTAGATGGAGTTGCACTTAATTGCTAGGAAGACACCACACTGAGAGTGATGCAATTTATAGCTTAGATGCCGCAGCAAACCTGGGAAATAACATGCAAAAACATTTTCTGTTCTCTTACTTTCTTTGAATGTATTCTCAAAATATACTTGCAGTAATTCTTGGAGACGTACAACAAAACACTTTCTCACCCAAATGCAGTAGGGGAAGTAGCAAAAGAACAAATTAACACAATCAAAGCAACAGCTGGGAAATTGGGGGCGCTATAACCCGTGGCTTATCAGTGTTTCATAGGCTTCCGTTCTAAGAAGCTCAGGCAAACAGAGAAACTCCAAAATGCAAGTGAACAGGAAACACGACCCCTGCTGCTCCTGAGGAGGTTACTGCTGACAGAATAGACCTGGATCAGCTCAAAACCGCCTGGAATTCGTTCAGCATTCTTGGCACGAAGGCGATACTGATGCAACAGAAGTTACCTACTGGTGTGGTAGCCTTTATCCATTATCCATGAAAGGTACTGTCAGATGCCCTGAGGCTTTAGAGAGAAGTAAAACCATATGTTCACCGCTGCTAGGGTGACTGTAAGAAGCCACAGCCCTTGAGCTGTACTGATGATGTTAGTTGGGTAAAATGACGGCACCATAAGGTCTCTCTTTGTGAATTTTAATAAGTTAAATGTTCAGAAACATAAGGTTGCGCACCCCCAATGACTCCAGTCTCGCTAATCTATTTGTTTCCCAGCATCACTGTCAGGTGGAAGTGGATGCACTTCTTGAAGGCGAAGGTAGCATGATTTTCATGGTCTTTACTCTGACATTTATTTGCTGATAATAAGACAGTGTTCGGGCTAGGTGATGCTCCAGCTTCTAGGCAGACGGTAGAAATTTACAGAAGAATAAGCAGGGTTCTTTCAACTGCTGGGCTTTAAACAAAAGGCTGTGTCTGTACAGGGTTTTGGAGGCTGTCAGATCTGCTCTTTTTAGGGGCAAGACTGTGGGCAAGTTATCTAACCTCGGTATTTGCTTTATCATCAGAAACGTAGGACTAATCATACCTACATCTTATGATTATAAGGATTAAACAATAATGTAATGATGCTTTTTGCCCAGTGCTGAAAATAAAATAAGTACAAAGTAACTCTTCCAGTCTGTTTGTGTCTATGATGTTTTTCTGACTGTGTGGACTTAAACTTCTGTTAACAACAGAAAGTGAATAAAAGCTGTGATGTATCTGTAAGCCCCTAAAAGTTTCACTACATATTTTAAGCAGTTTTTCAGATCCCATCTTGCTAAACCATGCAAACATTATTTAGATCTCCTACAAATACTAGTCATCGGATTACAGGGACCTGGAAAAACACCTCAGCAGACTGTTTGATCTGCCATGGAGCAAAGGGGCTGGGACTCTGGCCTGACCGTCAGTCTAAAAGGCAACATAAAGGATTATAAATAACTGTTCCAGCTGCCAGTGACCTAAAAGCAAAGGGAATGTCAGGGGAAAGTGCTGGGAGCACATAAGCAGTGGGAGCAGGTGGTGGTGGAGGGATGTACTGAAATAGTCCATTGAAATTTTCATGGAAGCAATCCAATGCCTGTTCATGCAAGCATCACTTATGGATCGCTCGGTATGTATCAGACACTGCAGAGAATTCTCACCAGGAAAGGCAGCACAGCGCAATGAAAAGACCGTGGGTGCCAGAGCCAGACACATTAGGATAGATGTCCTGACTCCATTACTGGACTCTGTTCACAGGGGTTACGCTGGTATGCACAGGGCAAAGTAAAATCTGAACCCGCCCCAACTCTGTTAATTACGGATCACGTATATAGAGAGCGGGCTTGTTCATGCGTAGCTCACCCCTTCTTGTTTCTGGTGCTGAGGGGCTATGCTCCTAAAAATACTGACAGAAGGTCTGCTTTGAGATTTTCTTTGGTGACACAACCAGGGAGGACCCAGCTCTTAACTCTGTAAACTGTATGTTTGGAAGTGAAAACACACACCTCCCATGCCCTGCCCAGTGTCAAGTGAAAATACGAACCCTTAGCATAGTACATAGAGCTTCTCATCATCTGCCTCTCATTAGCCTGAGCAGTGGGCTTCCCAGATGGCCCTAGTGGTAAAGAACCCGCCTGCCAATGCAGGAGACGTGAGACACAGGTTCAGTCCCTGGGTCAGGAAGATCCCTGGAGGAGGGCACGGTAACCCGCTCCAGTATTCTTGCCTGGAGAATCCCATGGACAGAGGAGCCTGGTGGGCTACAGCCTATCATAGGGTCACAGTCACACATGACTGAAGTGACTTAGCACGCACACAGCGCACCTGAGAAGTAGTTTTAGTTTGACACACTCTGCATCCTGAATATAAAATTCTTAATACACAAAGATTTATGCAAGCATTTAGACAATGGTGTGTAATAGGTGAGAAGTAAACATGAGGTCGTTTTTCTTTGCAAATGAGCTAAGCCTGGACTGGAATGACCTACATGGTCTATTTTGTCATAAATAACAAACAAAAGAAAAGAACAGGATCATGCTTTATATTCACTCCAACATCTTTGCTACCTGCCCTGTAGAGAAATTTCCCACCTAAATCTATGCCACTCCTTCCCTAAACTGTGAAAACCCGGACCTTTTCTGAAATGGGCTTTGTGTTAGACTTTTTTCAATCCCTTGGCTACATGACTAAGACCTGCTCACCCTCCTCAATGAGTTGCTTGAAAGGTCTTGGAAAAATCGCACAGCCTCCTTGGCTAAGTGAAACCAGCTCCTGAAAGAGCACTCCTTATAAACTGTCTTGTCCATATGTTTCTGGAGGATGTGCCATCTGGGATTAGAGTGCTCATATTTTATGAAGCAGGAAAGCAAAAAATATGTTCACAATTTAACAGTCCCATTTGATGGGAAAGTGGAATTGAATGTATTTCTAACAAATATATATCATTTCAATATGTGAACCCACTGTGTGCCAGAAATCCAATTAGACAATCTTTGGAGTTGAAATGAATCAAGTGACACAGTGCTTATCTTTAAGGAAGGAGAAAGTCCAGAGAGAGATTGAACTTGCCTCTGGTCAAACTGTCAGTAATATACAAAGTTATAAAAACGAAGTGAAAGTCGCTCAGTTGTGTCTGACTCTTTGCGACCCCATGGACTATCCAGTCCATGGAATTCTCCAGGCCAGAATACTGGAATGGGTAACCTCTCTCTTCTCCAGTGGATCGTCCCAGCCCAGAAATCGAACTGGGATCTCTTGCATTGCAGGCAGATTCTTTACGAGTTGAGCTATCTGGAAAGACCTGTAAAGAAATATCCTAAAAGCAGGTTTCCTCATCCAAGCCAGGTCCAGAAGGTTGGTCAAAGCTGTTGCCATCCTTATACTGGAGAAGAATCTGCAGTTCATAGAAGGGGTGTCATCACCTTGCCAATGAGCAGGCAAGGGAGGTGGCACAGGCCTCATGCCTTGTTTTCTTTGTCGTAAGTCAAAGAAGAAATGGAGTGCTTGGCAGTTATTTGTAAGACCTTCACCCAGCTGCATTCATTTAACAAACATTTCTTAAGAACCAGCAAATGCAAAACAATACATCGTGCAAAAAAGGACCACACTCCACTGCTTGCAACGAATGTGCTTGTCAGATCCACACTCCCAGCCTTTTTTGGCATCTTTACATGTACTTGTGTGACTTGCCACATTATGAAGTTTCTTAATTAGTTGGCCATATTGCAAATATACCTCAGTGTGGCCCAACTGTAGACCTCAGCCCATTTTCATATCATTAAGTTAAATTAGTGGGTTGTGACAAGGATTCTTCTGGCCATTATTAACAACAGAATAGATTAAAATGCAATGTAATGGAAAGTATTAGAGTGCTTCCTCTAGAAATATATTACCTTAATGTCTTTATCAAAACTCAGCAGTGGCCACAGGACTGGAAAAAGTCAGTTTTCATTCCAATTCCAAAGAAAAGCAATGTCAAAGAATGCCCAAACTACCACACAGGTATGCTCATTTCACATGCTAGCAAGGCGACGTTCAAAATCCTTCAAGCTATGCTTCAATAGTACATGAACTGAAAACTTCCAATGTACAAGCTAGATTTAGAAAAGGCAGAGGAAGCATAGGTCAAATTGCTAGCATCCACTGGATCATACAAAAGGCAAGAGAATTCCAGAAAAAACATCTACTTCTGGTTCATCTATTATATGAAAGCCTTTGACTGTGTAGATCACAACAAACTGTGGAAAATTGTTAAAGAGATGGGAATACCAGAAGACCTTATCTGCTTCCTGAGAAACTTGTATGTAGGTCAAGAAACAACAATTAGAACCAGGCATGGAAAAACAGACTGGTTCCAAACTGGGAAGAGAGTACATCAAGGCTGTATATTGTCACCCTGCTTATTTAACTTATATGCAGAGTACGTCATGAGAAATACGGGGCTGGATGAAACACAAGCTGGAATCAAGATNAGGCATGGAAAAACAGACTGGTTCCAAACTGGGAAGAGAGTACATCAAGGCTGTATATTGTCACCCTGCTTATTTAACTTATATGCAGAGTACGTCATGAGAAATACTGGGCTGGATGAAACACAAGCTGGAATCAAGATTTCTGGGAGAAATATGAACAACCTCAGATATGCAGATGACACCACCCTTATGGCAGAAAGTGAAAAGGAGCTAAACAGCCTCTTGATGAAAGTGAAAGAGGAGGGAGTGAAAAAGTTGGCTTAAAGCTCAACATTCATAAAACTAAGATCATGGCATCCAATCCCATCACTTCATGGCAAATAAATGGAGAAAAAATGGTAACAGTAGCTGACTTTATTTTCTTGGGCTCCAAACTCACTGTGCATGGTGACTGCAGTCATGAAATTAAAACAAACTTGCTCCTTGGAAGAAAAGCTATGACAAACCTAGGTAGTGTATTAAAAAGCTGAGGCATCACTTTGCCGACAAAGGTCCATATAGTCAAAGCTATGGGTTTCCTAGTCAGTACGGATATGAGAGTTGGACCATAAAGAAGGCTCACCGCTGAAGAAGTGATGGTTTCAAGTTGTGCTGGAGAACACTCTTAAGAGTCCCTTGGACAGCAAGGAGATTAAACTGGTCAATACTAAAGGAAGTCACCCTGAATATTTATCGGAAGTACTGATGATGAAGCTGAAGCTGATCCAGTACTTTGGCTACCTGATGCAAAGAGCCGACTTACTGGAAAAGATCCTGATGCTGGGAAAGATTGAGGGCATGAGGAAAAGGGGATGGCAGAGGATGAGACGGTAGGATAGCATCATTGTCTCAATGAACATGAGTTTGGGCAAACACTGGGAGGTAGTGAAGGACAGGAAATCCTGGTGTGCTTCAGTTCATGGCATAACAAAGAATATGACATGACTGAGTGATTGAACAACCACTACTACCACCACCACCTAAATTATATATATATATATATATATATATATATAATATATGCATGCATAATCTAATTTAATTGTACTTATTAGAGTGGGCTATAATTTATAAAATTTAAATGCCATCTCCCATTTATCTAAAGTACTTAAAAGAACAGTATACAGGGGGGTTCATGTTTGGGAGTTCGTGTAAAAAAATAAATAAATACAAAAAAAATAAAAAAAATAAAAAAATAAAACAAAACAAAACAAAACAAAAGACAGTATACAATGTGTATTTCAAAATGGAGAATGCCAATTAAATAGTAACAGCAACAAACAATTCACTGTATTTAGGATGTGATATCCTTTAGTCTGCCTCTAGAATCCAGACTGTTTGTTAGGAAAGAACTATTGACAGTGAAGGAGTAGAGACACAGACTTAAGGAAAGGACTGTGGACACAGGGCAAGGAGAGTGTGGGGCGCACTGAGAGCAGCACTGACATGTATGCACTGCTGTGCTTAAACTGCATAGCTGGTGGAGAGCTGGGGGCACCT
>SJYX01019856.1:1303-22525 GCA_006410675.1 Oreotragus oreotragus | reverse complement strand
ACCTAAATTATATATATATATATATATATATATATATAATATATGCATGCATAATCTAATTTAATTGTACTTATTAGAGTGGGCTATAATTTATAAAATTTAAATGCCATCTCCCATTTATCTAAAGTACTTAAAAGAACAGTATACAGGGGGGTTCATGTTTGGGAGTTCGTGTAAAAAAATAAATAAATACAAAAAAAATAAAAAAAATAAAAAAATAAAACAAAACAAAACAAAACAAAAGACAGTATACAATGTGTATTTCAAAATGGAGAATGCCAATTAAATAGTAACAGCAACAAACAATTCACTGTATTTAGGATGTGATATCCTTTAGTCTGCCTCTAGAATCCAGACTGTTTGTTAGGAAAGAACTATTGACAGTGAAGGAGTAGAGACACAGACTTAAGGAAAGGACTGTGGACACAGGGCAAGGAGAGTGTGGGGCGCACTGAGAGCAGCACTGACATGTATGCACTGCTGTGCTTAAACTGCATAGCTGGTGGAGAGCTGGGGGCACCTCGATGACAGGAAGCTTGTATCCATTTTGAATCCCCAGATTTAGTTCAAAGACAGGGATGTTGTACGTATTCCCTAAATGCACAGACCCATGAGGCATACTGTAGAAAAGGGATTTTGCCCTTCTGTTAAGCCAAAATGACTCAGATAAACTATAAACTGATTGATTAGACCAGAGTGATTAACTGAACAATGGAACTACTAGCAGATTAGTATATTTAAACATTACATGAAAATATTATGAAATATTAAATGCTTTTGGAGATTAAACAGACTTGCTGAATATATTTTGAAATGATATTCTATACTATGCATGATAGTTTGTATTTATTGGCAAATGTTGAATATGTTATTAATAGAGAAATTCAAAATTTAACCTAAAAATGTATTATAAGAGTGTAAAAGTGAAGAGTTGGGGTGAAAATTAAATGGGGAGAAATAATCTCCCTTAAAGTTCTTAGAGAAAAGTTTGGCATGATATAACAACAAACTACCCAAGACATTTCATGTGTTCCTGTCATTATAATAGATGTTTTACAGGTGTCTCCAAAATGGAGTCATCATTTTGGGATTGTCATGACAATGATGCTACAATCAGGTTTAGATTTATTGTGGTCAAATTACCATTGGCTTTCTGTGATCCTCTCAGTCTACAGCTTATAGCCAACTTGGGAGGATGAAACTAAGATTCTGGAGACTGTGAACTCTGAATCTGACTGAAATCATTGTATACATCTTGGGCCAGGATTCTATTTCAGTTAAATTCAAGTTCTAAGTCCAAGGCAGGTGAAAATTATAAGCCGTAAGATCTAGAAACACAATCCTGAGTCCTGGGTAAAGTTCAAAGACTCTGTTTCCAGACTTCATCTAACACAGGGTAAAGTTTTATCAGTCCAAAAAAAAAAAAAAATTACTATTTGCTTTCTATTTTGGGTAATTAAATTTTCCTGTAAATTATATTACAATGTGAGTGTTGCACTATTTTTCTGTACTAGCGTGTGCTGGAATTTTATTATAAACTGTAGGTGAGGACATGCAAGCAGCCTGGCTGACATAACAGACACATCTATTTATGCGCTATCTACCATATGTCAGGCATTATGCACCATTTTCGTATATGTTATTTTATTCAAACAAATGTGCATTTACAGATGGATTACAGAGAGATGAATAAACTTGCCTAAGGTCACACACATAGAAATCCGCAAAGCCAGCACTGGAAGTCAGATCTCTCCAAATCCCAAGTACAATTCTGCTGTCACTACACCACACTGCTCCTCCACTTCTACCAACAGGCCGCCATAAGCCAGAGATGTTATCGTGTTATTTTATCGATATTCCCAACTTCCATCAGTTTCTTATGAGTTTTTAAAGATGGAAATAAAAAGTGCAGAAAGAAAAAAATGTCTCTTTAAAAATTATATCACTGTTAAGAAATAGAATAGATTTAGATACAGATTTAGGGTTTCAGGAAATCTGTATTAGGAACTGAAGGACAGATCTGTATCAGGAACTGAAAGGCAAGTATTTTTTTCTATTATTTCATTGTGTCTGTTCTTCATATATAATGCCAGGGTAAATGTCAGAATGATTCAGGCCAATAATTGCAAACAATATATTACAGCCCCTGAATTAATGACGTTTAGGTGTCTCTGTTTTACAAGAAAAAAAATGGTTGAGATTATATTACAAAGAGGTAATAACTATTGGATTATTACCTCCTTTATACCTAATAAGTATATTTATTTCAAGATTTTTATCTTTGTATAACACACATACAAGTATATTATCCAGAAAGAAATGTTCTTTGGTTTTATAAATCCTTGGGGTAGGCACCTAAAAACTGCCAAATGGGCACTACATAATAAACCCACTTTTCTGACTGGTGGTTGGAAACTGGGATTGTGAACCTTCACTAAGGGAGCCGTCAGTGTCTCCCCACTCACAGTTGTTGCAAACACTCTCCTTCTGCCACAGGGCAGCCTCTCTCAGAAGACAGTGTGGTTTAGAAATGACATAACTGACAAGGGATTAATCTCCTAGATATACAAGGAGATCTTGCAACTCAGTATCAAAAAAACAACTCAATAAAAAAAAGTGGGTGGAAGATCTAAATAGACATTCCTCCAAAGAAGACATAGAGATGACCAAAAGGCACATAAAAAGTGCTGCAATTATCACAGATACATAAATCCAAACTACAGGAGGGTATCACTTCACAGTGATCAGAATGGCCATCATCATAAATATACAAACAGATTCTGAGGAGACGGTGGAGAAAAGGGAACCCTCTTGCACTGTGGGTGGGAATGTAAATTGATACAGCCACTGGAAATACTATGAAGTTTCTTTAAAAAAAACTATAAATAGAGCTACTATGCGAGCCAGCAGTTCCACTTGGGCATATACTCAAAGAAAATTTTAAAAATATACAGGTACCCCAGTGTTCCTTGCAGCACTATTCTCAATAGCCAGGACATGGAAACAAGCTAAAGATCAAGCAACAGAGGACTAGATAAAGAGGATGTGGTACATATACATCATGGAATATTACTCAGCCATAAAAATGGCCACAGTGCCATTCGCAGCAATATAGGCAGACCTAGAGATTGTCATACTGAGTGAAGTAAGTCAGACACAGAAAGACAAAGATAATATGATATCATGTATGTGTGGAATCTAAAAAAAAATAATAAAGACACAAATGAACTTATTGCCAAAATAAGTGGAGTCATAGATGAAGAAAACAAACTTATGGTTACTAGGAGATAAGAGTGGATAAATTGGGACTGAGGGACTGAGAGTGACATATACACACTACTATATGTAAAATAAGCAACAAATAAGAAGCTACTGTATAGTGCAGGCAAGTCTACCCAATAATCTGTAATGGCCTGCATGGGAAAAAATGAAGAAAAGAGTGTGTATACATACTGACGCACACTGCTGTACACCTGAAATTAACACAACATTGTAAATCAATTATACTCCAAATTAAAAAAAAAAAAAGAATTAGAAGACATCAGTGTAGTACCTTGTGAGATGCAATAAAACTAGGCTTGCACTGTTTACTCAACTCTCAATATAGATAATTTTCAAAAAATGTTTCTCAGGAGCAAAAGCTATAGAGTTAACCTCTCCTGAACTCCACAAAAACTAGCTTCAAATATATATATATATTCATAACATAACAAAATTGTTATAACAATTTTATAACATAAAAAATACACAAAATTGTCATCAACAAACCAAAAGCATTGCCTTTCATAGCTCTCAAAATACTAACACTGAAACTCAGACCCACTCTCTTATCACTGAGTCAGCATTTCTATTTATTTAATACACAGAGGTACATGGAAAACCAGTTTCCTATTAGGTCAAAGAGTTATTTTACTAATAAAAATAAAGGATCTGAAGTAGTTTTCTCTACTTGAGTGAACAACTTTATTAACTCTTTTAAATTAAACAGAACCCACTTACATTATTAGAAATTTAAATTTTCATAGAGAGTTTTCATTGTCATCTCTTTTTTTTTTTCTATGAACCCTGTTAAAAAATGGGTGTATCACTGCATTCATTTTACAGATAAAGAAACAGAGGTTTGACAACATAAAATAAGAAGTCAGTGTCACAGAACCAGGGGATGGTTGAAGCCAGAACAACAATGCAAAACTGCTTTACGGTTCTAGATTCAGGTTCACCTCAGTTCAGTTCAGTCACTCAGTCGTGTCCGACTTTTTGTGACCCCATGAATTGCAGCATGCCAGGCCTCCCTGTCCATCACCAACTCCCGGAATTCACTCAGACTCATGTCCATCGAGTCAGTGATGCCATTCAGCCATCTCATCCTGTATTGTCTCCTTTTCCTCCTGCTCCCAATTCCTCCCAGCATCAGAGTCTTCTCCAACGAGTCAACTCTTTGCATGAGGTGGCCAAAGTACTGAAGTTTCAGCTTTAGCATCAGTCCTTCCAAAGAATACCCAGGGTTGATCTCCTTTAGAATGGACTGGTTGGATCTCCTTGCAGTCCAAGAAACTCTCAAGAGTCTTCTCCAATATCACAGTTCAAAAGCATCAATTCTTTGGCGTTCAGCTTTCTTCACAGTCCAACTCTCACATCCATGCATGACTACTGGAAAAATTATAGCCTTGACTAGAAAGACCTTTGTTGGCAAAGTAATGTCTCTGCTTTTGAATATGCTGTCTAGGTTGGTCATAACTTTCCTTCCAAGGAGTAAGTGTCTTAAGTTCATGGCTGCAATCACCATCTGCAGTGATTTTGCCACCCCCCCCCCAAATAAAGTCTGACACTGTTTCCACTGTTTTCCCATCTATTTCCCATAAAGTGATGGGGCTAGATGCCATCATCTTCGTTTTCTGAATGTTGAGTTTTAAGCCACCTTTTTCACTCTCCTCTTTCACTTTCACGAAGAGGGTCTTTAGTTCCTCATCATTTTCTGCCATAAAGGTGGTGTCATCTGCATATCTGAGGTTATTGATATTTCTCCCAGCAGTCTTGATTCCAGCTTGTGCTTCTTCCAGCCTAGCGTTTCTCATAAAGTACTCTGCTTAGAAGTTAAATAAGCAGGGTGACAATATACAGCCTTGATCTACTACTTTTCCTATTTCAGATTGGTTTCAACCTATGTTAAAAACCAAAGAAAGAAAGAAAACTTCTGGAGTTGAGTGCTGTGGAAATAAAAGAAAAAGAAACAGCAAAGAGAAAATTGCCTAGGAGAGGAGTCATTATTTTCCTAGCCCAGGAAAATGTCAGGTCTTTATTCAACTCTGGAGTGTCTGTTTGGATAGGTAAAGCCAACTCACAGCCTGCCCTCTAGGATAAAGAGAATATTCCTGCAGAATCCAATCATGGTAGCAGGGACCTCAGATTTCCAAATATCAGGGAGCTATGAGTTAAAGCATTAAGAGCTGTGTGAAGAATGAGTCTGACGTCTATACATATGAAATATTCTGTGCAATGTGATCTCCCCCATATCCTGCATTAATGAACACAAATGAAGGGATTGAGGAGAAATGGGCTGACACACTTAATCAAGGCTGCCTGAACAATCTTACTGATAAAGCTGCAATAACATTCTTAAATTTGGTGGCTGGGATTGACCCCGTATAATAACACATTAGAAGTCATAAACCTTCCCTTTAGAAAAAGGTAGAAATGCATTTTAACAAGCACTGTTTCCTAGATTTCTGGGCTATTTATAGATTGCTTATTGTTAACTTAAAAATCTCCATGAAATCTGTAAACTTGAAACTATGAACAGCTGACATGTACAGTCTGATAATCAATGAATTTATGCTAGGACTTCAGCACTGGAACACAAACATTTAGGCAGCTTGATGTTAAAAATGATCAGCCAATTACTTTGATTTAATTAAAAGTCAATTCATTCTGTGCAGGAAAAAATCTACAGGTCATCAGTCAAAACCAAAACGTGCTCAAAAACAATCAAGCATTTATCTAAATTTGTTCATGTTTCTAACAGTAGTTTAGCATCTTTTTCCTCATAGTTAGTGACTTGTCCAGAAATGAAATCCTTTCATTTCATATCACCAGAACATCCTGCACCTTTTACTATCCAAGACTGAATCAAAGACAGGACAGGGTGTAGGAATACAGCAGACTCTGTGATATCAAATGGTTTAAAGAAGGTAACCCAGGTTAAAGGTCTATCGGGTTGAAGGTCTTCACAATTGAAATTTCCCCTGTATACCACTTCTCTACTTCTAAAATCAGCAGCTGTTGCTTTAATGTGTACCAATAAGTGTAACCAACTACATCTTGGCTCCAAGATCCCCCAAAGTCGGCGTCCTAGTACCCTCCTTATGTTGACTGCCTCATCGTGGCTCCAGGGTATAACAGAATATGCCTTTGGAATTTGCATGTCTCTAATTAGTGAATTTGCACATTTGCTACCTCTACAACAACCAGCTGCCACCTGTACTTCCTGTATGTATGACACATCATGACACCACAGAGCCTTCTCTCTGAATCCTCAAAATGCAAGATTGCATCTTTGTTAGCCAGTCAGAAAAGTACACAGGTTTACTCATTTTGCTTTTCATACATAAAGTTAGATTTGACCGATTTCCAATGTGTGAAAAGAAGACAATACCAGAACTGCTATTTCCTAATTCCTCTAGCCTAGGATGGGAGGAAGGAAGTAGTCTAAAGTGCTCTGCTGATGATATATTTAATTAAAAGAAGAAATGAATGTAACCAGGAATAGCTTAAAACAAACTATTAATGGAGACAATATGGGTATCACTGAAAAGCATGATAAATGCAAAGCATATATTTTGCCTAAAGCGGTATCATTTTGGCTCATTCTTATTTCTCCCCAAAAGGCAAGGAAATATGATTATTCCACACAAAAAGGTGAAAACTATCAAAAGATAGGACCCATATAGATCATGACAAAGTGGTGAGTGATGCTGTATTCCTCATCCTTAACTCAGACTGCAGCAAGACACTCAAATAAAGATCTAAGGTTCCTCTAAATATTGCATGTTCTGCTAGATTCCATTTTATTCAGTTGAGTATTCACCATTGGATACAAATGAGCAAACATTGGGGGAAAAGTCCAATGGCTAGAAATTAAATCCAAACGAGGAGACTCTCACAGGGAAACAGTATCTCCTTTCCCCCTACCATGAAAAAGCACCAGGAATGGTGATGCAATGGTAAAGAGTCCATCTGTCTATGCAGGAGGTGCAAGAGACATAGGTTCAATTCCTGGGTTGGAAAGATACCCTGGAAAAGGAAATGGCCACTCACTCCAGCATTCCCGCTTGCAAAATTCCATGAACAGAGGAACTTGACAGGCTATAGTCCATGGCATTGTAAAGAATCTGACATGACTAAACATGCACACACACACACACATGTACACACACACATGTACACACACACGTACACACACACACATGAGCAAGCACTGGGGGAAAAGTCCAATAGCTATGAACTTAAATCCAGATAAGGAAACTCTTGTACGGAAAAAGCATCTCCTTTCCCCCTACAATGAACAAACAGTGACACTGTGAATATTAATAGTGAAAAAGACCTAAGAAATTATTTTATACATTATCTATTATAGTTCTCACATTAGGGAAACAGAGTTAGAGAGAAGTAAAGTGACTTGGAAAAAAAAAAACAAAAAACACGGTACAAGAAGCAAACCTGATTTAAGCATCATCTAGCTTTTACTTGGAGAAGGCCATGGCAACCTACTCCAGTACTCTTGCCTGGAAAATCCCATGGACGGAGGAGCCTGGTGGGCTGCAGTCCATGGGGTCGCGAAGAGTTGGCCACAAGTGAGCGACTTCATTTTCCCTTTTCCTTTTCATGCATTGGAGATGGAAATGGCCCCCAACTCCAGTGTTCTCGCCTGGAGAATCCCAGGGACAGGGGAGCCTGGTGGGCTGCCATCTATGGGGTCGCACAGAGTCGGACACGACTGAAGCGACTTAGCAGCAGTGGCAGCCTTCACTCAGCAAGTGTGAAATGGGTTGCGTGTACAAAGTACTATGCTAGAGGCTGAAGATGTAGAAATAAAATATAGACTATCTTCTTAACGAGTCAGTCTAAAGGAGGAGCTCAACTTGTAGGAAACCAGCGCAAGCCTAGGAGCTTGATGCTGCTGATTTCCTTTATATACAGGACTTCCCGGTGGTCCAGTGGTTGAGAATCTGCTTTCTCGTGCAGGGGACATGGATTCACTCCCTGGTCCAGAAAGAGTCCACATCGTATGGTGTATCTAAGCTAGCTCACCACAACTACTGAAGCCCATGTGCCCTAGAATCAATGCTTGGCATCAGGAGAAGCCACCCCAATGAGTCACCCGTACATCCTAGCTAGAGAGTGCCCCCCACTCGCCACAACTAGAGAAAGCCCAGGTGGCAATGAAGAACCAGCACAGCCAAAAACATATAATCAGAAATAAGACTATAAAAATGCTTCCTTTATATATCTATTAGAGAATTGGGGTTTTGAGAAGTCATCCAGCCAGTGTGTAGGATGCCCAGATCTGGCTGACTCTAGACTTGATGCTCTCAACCTGTTCTTTTTAAATGTAAAAGTTTTCTGATAAATATATTTTGGTGTTTTTGTGTATATGTACATGTGAGGTGGGCAGTGGTGGGAAGAAATGACAGTCTGTGTATTTTCAGGGTTCAAAAGTCCCACTCCAGTGAGTTGTCCAGCAACCTCTACTAGTAAGTACCAGAGGCAAGAGTTTGCCCACAGACACTGACCTCTGACCAGAAACATTTTGCAAGGTACAAATAAAATTGTATCAGTCACTGCTCATTACGCTGAGCGGATTGTACGCGAGTGTGTGTGACAAGTTGCTATTGATCCTACCTAGCTCCAGACAGTCAGAGGACCCATCTGTCCGGCACTTTCTAAAAGCCTGCTCTGCCTCATCTTCCCTAGCTCTTTCCCTAAGAACTGGAAACTTGACAGGAGAAAACCAGCGGCCGTTAGCTACAAAGACTGGCCTGTTAATGATGTTGGCTCTGTTCCAGCCCAGGAAGGTCAGCGCTATGCTGCGGTTTCAATTGATGTTGTAGAATGAATTCCCTGTGAGCGAGGAGAGAGAAGACATCTCTATGATCCCAGCACAGTGGGGAGGTGGTGACAGCCTAAACAGAGGGTGGGATCCACGACCAGAGGGAGGTTCACTAAAGGTAATATTCATCCCTATAGAATAGTCTAATTATATTTTATATCAAAAGAGGAGGAGGAGAATCCAAATTCAGCCAAAAGCTCATAGAATTAGGCAGGCTGATGTGTTAACTATGGTATTTTTCCCAATAGGATACCAGCTTTCTTTTAGGATTGTCCCTTGGGTAGAAGTTCCAGCAGTATACTCTCACTTAACAGCAACAACTACAACAATAATGACAAATAAAAAGGTTTTAAAAAAATTATAAATATGAAACCAAAAATTATTTATTTCAAATATCACAGCTTGTGGTTTTTCTTATGTCCATTTCATAAGATTGAAAAATGCACCCCCAAAATATTAGCTTAGTGACTCAAAGCTAATTAGTGACAAATTGATTGAGTCAAGATTAGGTCATCTGACTCGAAAGCAGTGTTTCTCTGTTATAACTAGGTTGCCACAACAAAGTATCACAAACCATTGGCTCAAAACAACAAAAATTTATTCTTTCACTGTGATACAGGCTAAAAGTTAAGAAGCTGGCAAGGCTATGCTCTCTTTTATCTGTTCAGCAGTCATTTTCCTACTTCTTTTTCTAAGCAATGTATCTATTTTTCTTAGTAGGTGTTATATCTTTCCAACTGGCCTAATTTGCAAATTTCCTTTACTATTTACACCACTCTAAGAGAAAATTAAACTGCTAATTAAATTGGATCTACTACAACTCTCATGACACCCACCCAGACACCCTAACAAGGTGCATTTATATTTATCAATTCTTTTTGTTGTTAGTCTTTGATCAATTTGCTCTCTGGCATCTCTCTATGAACATGACTTTATTTTTAGAGAATAGGATTGCATAAAATGTCTCTATTGATTAGTACATAAAAAGATAAATAGGCAGCTTTTGAACATTTTAAAATTAATTCCTGCCCTGTCTCTGGTCTACACAAGTTATATTAGGTTTATTGCATTCAGTGGATAGTTTGGATTTTATTAGTAGCATCAATATTTTAGAACTATGGAGTTAGATGGGAACTTAAGTTTATGTCTATATGTCACATCCAAACACAATCATTTTAAACTGGTTCTTGTTAGGGAATGACACTTATTCTAATCCTTTCTTCCTTTCTTTCTTTTTTAAAATGGGGAGAGAATGATTTATCCATGCCTAGAAGGGAACAGCATCAGGAAGATCACATCCCATTTTCCACCCTATCTCTGAACTCATTTCAATTGATTAAATAAGTAGGTGATGAAAGTGGTGGAGCGGTGTGATTACTAAGCAGTTTAAACTCCAATATAAGGTGCAAAAAGATAGGAAATGTGGATGACTAGAAACCAGCACTAAACAGGGTATCAGCCTCATAACCTAAAGAGGAGGTTTCCTAATAAAGAGACCAAGGAGCCCCTTCCTCCTTCGCTGCATGGCTCCAAGGTAGAGCAGCTGTGCCCAAGGGCATCTTCCCCACTGTCATCTGTGTCTGGTGTAAGGCAGACAGCGGGTGTGGATGGCTACTTATAGTGAGCAGGAATAGTGAAAATGAACTCCATTGATTTGAATACAAATAGGACCCAGATAAAAAGTGAAATATTCAAAAAGCCAGGATATGCTTTACCTCTGATTCAATTTCAATAACCAGAAAATATTCTTCCTTGGTAGAGTGGAGGAAGTCCATGAGGGTAGAGAGACTTGGTGTCTTCCAACACCATTTCCTTCTCAAGGATGAAACAGGAACTCCCTACCTGCCCCTATGTCTTTGAAAAAAAGTAAGTTAATCAGGAGGCCCACCCTCGTTCTCAACACCTGAGCAGACTATTGGACAGACACACACTAACTGTTTGGTCAATGGTACCCACCCCATTCCAAAGCCTAGAAGTTCAAGCAGCAGAAAAGAACAGTTAGGCAAGGAATTTCTCATGGCATTTGCCTCTCTCTCTCATCCTTCTAAACCTTTCTGTGATCCAGTAATTTTATTGCATTGTTGCTGTTCAGTTGCTCAGTCATGTCTGACTCTTTGTGACCCCATGGACTGCAGCATGCCAGGCCTCCCTTTACATCACCAACCCCTAGAGCTTACTCAAATTCATGTCCATTGAGTTGGTGATGCCATCCAAACATCTCATCCTCTGTCGTTCCCTTCTCCTCCCACCTTCAAACTTTTCCAGCATCAGGGTCTTTTCCAATGAGTCAGTTCTTCACATCAGGTGGCCAAAGTATTGGAGTTTCAGCTTTGACATCAGTCCTTCCAATGAACAGTCAGGACTGATTTCCTTTAGGATGGACTGGTTGGATCTCTTTGCAATCCAAGGGTTTCTCAAGAGTTTTCTCCAACACCAATAAATAGTTTCCAGTAAATAGTATCCAATAAAATTGGATATCAAGAAACTATTTCTCTTGATCTTGTATAAAGTTTCTGTCTCACTTTATTTTTAGTTTTTCTCCTTGTCACTTTCTCACCTTCACACCTTTTATCTGAGATGCATCTCAGTTACTCCCCACCCTGAGTCAGGCCTGGAGGACCTCTTAGCCTGAATCCATGGCCTAACCTCCTGCTGATGCAAGAGAGAAGCATGAGGAAATGCGCTTCATCCAGACCCAGATCCAAATCAGCCTAATGTTTGTTCTGTTCTATCTCTCTATGTATCTATCTGGGGCTTCCCAGGTGGCTCAGTGGTGAAGAGACTGCCTGCAATGCAGGAAACGCAGGTTCAATCACTGGGTCAAGAAGATGCCCTGGAGAAGAAATCGCAACCCACTCCAGTATTGTTGTCTTGGAGAATCCCAGGGATGGGGGAGCCTAGTGGGCTGCCGTCTATGGGGTCACACAGAGTCGGACACGACTGAAGTGACTTAGCAGCAGCAGCAGCCAGTATTCTTGTCTTGGAAAGCCCATGGACAGAGGAGCCAGGTGGCGGTCAAAGAAGAGTCAGACACAACTTTGCAACTAAACAGCAACAGCAGCTCTATCTGTCTTTCTAACATCTATCCATCTATCTATCACAGACATTACAATAAATCTGTAAGTTCAGTGTATTCTATTACTATAGTGACAAGGAGACTGAGACACAGGAAGTTCAGAGTGCTCTCCATATTATAAGCTGGACAGTGATAGAACTGGGATTTGAATCCAGGAAAGTTTATCCAGATGGGGAGGTTCATGTTACAACACTGGAATTATTTGATCAACCTCTCAGTTAACAAAGCCTGATACCAGATTTCAAGCCCAAGCTGGTCTTTCATCAAGATCTCTTTTCTAATATACCTTATTGTATGGTAAATCAAGAATAAGGAAAGATGACTAGATCATAGGCTTTTGTTTAGCAATATAAACACCTAAGGGAATTCCCAGATGGCTCAGTGGTCAACAATCTGCCTTCCAATTCAGGAGACTCAGGTTTGGTCCTTGGGTCAGGAAGATCCCATGAAGTAGAAAGTGGTGACCCACTCCAGGATTCTTACGCAGATAATTCCATGAACAGAGGAGCCTGGTGGACTACAGTCCATGGAGTCACAAAGGAGTAGGACACGACTGAGTGACTGAGCAAGCACGCACACATAAATAGCTGAATCATAGATTAAAAATGGACTTAAATGAATATAAAGAATTTGAAATTGTATTCATCATTCACTCATTCGTTCAACTTAGAGTCCCGCCTATTGTTAAATCACAATGACCTCATCAACGGCTCCTACAAACAGCAATTTTAAATTTTCAGTACCCTGAGATATTTGGTATCTACACCTTAAAAGTTTTCTACTAAATTTTAGTTGGTGGAGGTAAAACACTGGGAGATTTTCAGCATATAACTCCACAAGAAGGAGAAACGAGAAGGTCTACTACGCAGTACATAGTTCAGTTTACCGACTGACGTAGACACCACACAGGCCCACTTTCTCATAAAGGATGTGAGCTGTGAATTTAACCCCTTGATTTCCTGGGATATTTCTCTCCAGCCCCTCACAAACATAAACTTTCAGGTTTTCCTATGGCAGCTAGGAAAGCAGTCCATCCTACTGGTGGCGCTAGTGGTGGAGAATCTGCCTACCAATGCAGGAAACAGAAGAGACTTAGGTTCAGTCTCTGGGTTGGGAAGGTCCCCTGGAGGAGGGCATGGCTACGCACTCCAGTATTCTTGCCTGGAGAATCCCCATGGCCAGAGGAACCTGATGGGCTAAAGTCCATAGGGTCACAAAGACTCAGATACAACTGAAGCGACTTAGCACAGCATGCACCACTCGTGCTGTGCTTAGTCGCTCAGTCATGTCCGACTCTTTGCAAACCATGGACTCTAGGCTGCCAAGCTCCTCTGGTCATGGGGATTCTCCAGGCAAGAATACTGGAATGGGTAGCCATGCCCTCCTCCATAGCACCACTAGCAAGGGAATAGTAGTCAGAGAGTGCTTGAATCCTATAGCATGGTGCTTGACTCCTCCTAAACGCTCACCAGCTCAGGGCTGCCAGAATGGAGCCAAAGGAAATAATGGAGCAGAATAACTTTGTATCTTTCATCCGGATCTTTCATACTATGTCTTAAATCCAAAATCAAGAGTTGAGCAGCTACATTTCTTAACTGTATTTTCTAAGTTAATTGATGATAATGCTACATAAGAAATACATAAAAAACTTGCCAGGATGGAGATAAAAAGTAAAATATCACCTATATTCCCCATTTTGTTTATCAGTGAGCTTGGTTTTCTCAGAAATTATCACAGAGGAAGTGAATAAGCCCTTTGTCATTCATCCAGTCACTTACATTTTCGTACCTTTAATCTTAACACTACTATGTAATTATCAATTATTTTGAGCTCATCCTATGCACCATTCTGATCACAATTCATAGCTCAGAACTCACTGGTGGCTCCCACGTACTTAGGGAGGAGAGTCCCAAATCTTTTGGATTGCATTCAAGAGCCTCCATAAAACAGTGCCTGGATATGTTTCTGCCAAGAGTTTGCCTGTCAGTCGTATCCATTTTGAAGCACCTCTCTTCATAAACACATGTCCAATGCCAGGTTCAGGATTTTGTCTGCTCACAATGGTTTTATTTTCAGTTTAGTTCAGTTCAGTCTATCAGTTGTGTCCTACTCTTTGTGACCCCATGAATCGCAGCACTCCAGGCCTCCCTGTCCATCACCAACTCCTGGAGTTCACTATACCCTGAGATATTTGGTATCTACACCTTAAAAGTTTTCTACTAAATTTTAGTTGGTGGAGGTAAAACACTGGGAGATTTTCAGCATATAACTCCACAAGAAGGAGAAACGAGAAGGTCTACTACGCAGTACATAGTTCAGTTTACCGACTGACGTAGACACCACACAGGCCCACTTTCTCATAAAGGATGTGAGCTGTGAATTTAACCCCTTGATTTCCTGGGATATTTCTCTCCAGCCCCTCACAAACATAAACTTTCAGGTTTTCCTATGGCAGCTAGGAAAGCAGTCCATCCTACTGGTGGCGCTAGTGGTGGAGAATCTGCCTACCAATGCAGGAAACAGAAGAGACTTAGGTTCAGTCTCTGGGTTGGGAAGGTCCCCTGGAGGAGGGCATGGCTACGCACTCCAGTATTCTTGCCTGGAGAATCCCCATGGCCAGAGGAACCTGATGGGCTAAAGTCCATAGGGTCACAAAGACTCAGATACAACTGAAGCGACTTAGCACAGCATGCACCACTCGTGCTGTGCTTAGTCGCTCAGTCATGTCCGACTCTTTGCAAACCCAGGACTCTAGGCTGCCAAGCTCCTCTGGTCATGGGGATTCTCCAGGCAAGAATACTGGAATGGGTAGCCATGCCCTCCTCCATAGCACCACTAGCAAGGGAATAGTAGTCAGAGAGTGCTTGAATCCTATAGCATGGTGCTTGACTCCTCCTAAACGCTCACCAGCTCAGGGCTGCCAGAATGGAGCCAAAGGAAATAATGGAGCAGAATAACTTTGTATCTTTCATCCGGATCTTTCATACTATGTCTTAAATCCAAAATCAAGAGTTGAGCAGCTACATTTCTTAACTGTATTTTCTAAGTTAATTGATGATAATGCTACATAAGAAATACATAAAAAACTTGCCAGGATGGAGATAAAAAGTAAAATATCACCTATATTCCCCATTTTGTTTATCAGTGAGCTTGGTTTTCTCAGAAATTATCACAGAGGAAGTGAATAAGCCCTTTGTCATTCATCCAGTCACTTACATTTTCGTACCTTTAATCTTAACACTACTATGTAATTATCAATTATTTTGAGCTCATCCTATGCACCATTCTGATCACAATTCATAGCTCAGAACTCACTGGTGGCTCCCACGTACTTAGGGAGGAGAGTCCCAAATCTTTTGGATTGCATTCAAGAGCCTCCATAAAACAGTGCCTGGATATGTTTCTGCCAAGAGTTTGCCTGTCAGTCGTATCCATTTTGAAGCACCTCTCTTCATAAACACATGTCCAATGCCAGGTTCAGGATTTTGTCTGCTCACAATGGTTTTATTTTCAGTTTAGTTCAGTTCAGTCTATCAGTTGTGTCCTACTCTTTGTGACCCCATGAATCGCAGCACTCCAGGCCTCCCTGTCCATCACCAACTCCTGGAGTTCACTCAAACTCATGTCCATCGGGTTGGTGATGCCATCCAGCCATCTCACCCACTGTCATCCCCTTCTCCTCTTGTCCCCAATCCCTCCCAGCATCAGGGTAGCAAGAATACACAGGAGAACTGTACAAAAAAAGACCTCATGACCCAAATAATCACGATAGTGTGATCACTCACCTAGAGCCAGACATCCTGGAATGTGAAGTCAAGTGGGCCTTAGAAAGCATCACTACAAAAAAAACTAGTGGAGGTGATGGAATTCCAGTTGAGCTATTTCAAATCCTGAAAGATGATGCTGTGAAAGTGCTGCTCTCAATATGCCAGCAAAGTTGGTTTTATTTTCAGTTCAGTTCAGTTCAGTTGCTCAGTCGTGTCCGACTCTGCGACTCATGAATCGCAGCACGCCAGGCCTACCTGTTCATCACCATCTCCCAGAGTTCACTCAGACTCACGTCCATCGGGTCCGTGATGCCATCCAGCCATCCCATCCTAGGTCATCCCATTTTAGGGGTAAGAAGAGTACATGGGAAACACAGAANTTGATATTTCTCCCGGCAATCTTGATTCCAGCTTGTGTTTCTTCCAGTCCAGCGTTTCTCATGATGTAAAGTAGCTATAAAATTCATATGGACATGTTGTCTGAATCTATTTTAATACAGTAACCTTTTATTTCAAGTGACCGTTAATATCGCCCAACAACTTTACCACCTTTCCCAGGACTATTTACTTTCACAATGTTAATATGATGTTTCATATTCTCTATCACCTCAGACCTCCAGTCTTTATTCCCCTAGTCTCCATCCTTTCTCTCTTCTGTGACCTGCAAAAGATGAACTCTAGCCCACCAGGCTCCTCTGTCCATGGGATTCTCCATGCAGGAATACTGAAGTGGGCCGCTGTTCCCTTCTCCAGGAGATCTTTTTCACCCAGGGATTGGATCCTGGTCCTCTGCATTGCAGGCAGATTCTTTGCTATCTGAGTCACCAGGGAAGCCCATCCTTTCTCTCAGTTAATATTTTTTCACAAACCCAAAAAGCAAGAACAATTACAAAAGAACTTCCATTAACTCCCTTCTCCATATCTTACCCCTGTGAAAACGTCCTTTCTTCCTGACAACTTAGATGATGTTTCTCTAATCCTCTGTGTAAAGAATATATTTCTTTTGTGTAATATATTCTGTATCTTCTCAACAACTCAGAGTCTAATGGCGTGAATTAATTTATGTCTTCCACTCTTCGTAGGCCCTGAATTCAAGACTCTTAACTACTCAGTATCTCCACTTTAATGTGATAAAAAGTAGTTTCATTCACCTTTGTTTTACAGTCCACATCCACTAAATCAGTGATATCTATCAGTTTACAAATCAAAATATAAACAGAACACCAGAGCTCATCACTGCCTCTTTCTCTGAACTGCCATCATTTCTTTCCTGAAACACTGCAATAGTTTTCTTTCTAGTCTCTCTTTCTGTACCTTTGCCCTCTGAAATTCATTTTCAGCAATCTCAAGGATAATCTGTTTAAAATTTGTCAGATTATGACACTATTTGGCCTATGTTCCTCCATGAGTTCTTTACTATGCCTGGAGTAAAAGTTAATGTCTTCCTTTTGACTGTAAGGTCTTTTGTGACCCAGTCCTTTTCACTTCTTTGACTTCATTTCTTACCACTCTCTTCCTACACTTCCTAGACTCCCAACACTCTATCCCCCTTGCTTTGTTGTTGCTGTTGTTTTCTTTCAGCTGCACTGTGCAACTTGTGATATTTTAGTTCTCCAATCAGGAACTGAACCTGGGCCCTTGGCAGTGATAGCACAGAGTAGTCATAATTTCCAGCCATTCCCACTTATTACTTCTGAATCACATGGCATTCATCTCTCGCAGGTTTCTAGGTGAGGTAGGAAATGGCAACCCACTGTAGTATTCTTGCCTAGAAAATACCATGGACACAGGAGCCTGGTGGGCTACAGTCCATGTGGTTTCAAAGAATTTGACATGATTGAGCTACTGAGCCAGGCTTCTAGAATTTTCTTTAATCTCTGCCCAAGAGTTACCTTTTCCTAAATACATACCTGGATCTCCCTCTCACTCTCCACAGGTCTTTGGTCAAATGTCCCTTCTCAGAGACAACTTCCAGCCAGTACTTCCTGTCAAAATACTTCCGGAATTTGCAGTACATTGACAAAACATCCTCATTTGCTGCAGATTATCCTGACATGAAATTAAAAGATGGTTATTCCTTGGAAGGAAAGTTATGACCAACCTAAATAGCATATTGAAAAGCAGAGACATTACTTTGTCAACAAAGGTCCATTTAGCCAAAGCTATGGTTTTTCTAGTAGTCATGTATGTATGTGAGAATTGGACCATAAAGAAAGCTGAGAGCCAAAGAATTGACGTTTTTGAACTGTGGTGTNATAGCATATTGAAAAGCAGAGACATTACTTTGTCAACAAAGGTCCATTTAGCCAAGGCTATGGTTTTTCTTGTGGTCATGTATGGATGCGAGAGTTGGACTGTGAAGAAAGCTGAGTGCCGAAGAATTGATGTTTTTGAACTGTGGTGTTGAAGAAGACTCTTGAGAGTCCCTTGGACTGCAAGGAGATCCAACCAGTCTGTTCTAAAAGAGATCAGCCCTGGGTGTTCTTTGGAAGGAATGATGCTAAAGCTGAAACTCCAGTACTTTGGCCACCTCATGCGAAGAGTTGACTCATTGGAAAAGACTGATGCTGGGAGAGATTGGGGGCAGGAGGAAAAGGGGACAACAGAAATGAGATGGCTGGATGGCATCACTGACTCGATAGACGTGAGTCTGAGTGAACTCTGGGAGATGGTGATGGACAGGGAGGCCTAGCATGCTGCGATTCATGGGGTCGGAAAGAGTCAAACACAACTGAGTGACTGAACTGAACTGATCCTGAGTTTAGCAATCAAACTCTTAACTTTCAATAACTCCCTTAGTTCCAGGCGAACCAAGATTATTGATCACCTTAACAGTGGTCTCATCGATCCATCAGCTACACTTTTCTGGTTGTGTTTTTCTCCATAGTCAGTTCATTCACTCAGTTGTGTCTGACTCCTTGTGACCATGAACTGTAGCACCAGGCTTCCCTGTCATTCACCAACTCCTGGATCTTCCTCAAACTCATGTACATCAAATTGGTGATGTCATCCAACCAACTTATCCTCTGTCATCTCCTTCTCCCCCTGTCTTCAATCTTTCCAAGCATCAGGATCTTTTCCAGTGAGTCAGCTCTTTGCATCAGGTAGCCAAAGAATTGTAGTTTCAGCTTCAGCCTCAGTCCTTGCAGTGAATATTCAAGACTGGTTTCCCTTAGGATGGACTGGTTTGAAATTCTTGCAGTCCAAGGGACTCTCAAGAGTATTCTCCAACAACACAGTTCAAAAGCATCAGTTCTTCAGCACTCAGCTTTCCTTATACTCCAACTCTCACATCCATACATGACTACTGGAAAAATCACAGATTTGACAAGATGGACCTTTGTTGACAAAGTAATGTCTCTGCTTTTTAATATGCTGTCTAGGTTGGTCATAGCTTTTCTTCCAAGAGCAAGCACCTTTTAATTTCACAGCTGCAGTCACTGTCCAGAGTGATTTTGGAGCCCAAGAAAATAAAATCTGTCACTGTTTCCATTGTTTCCCCATTTATTTGCCATGAAGTGATGGGATCAGATGCCATGATCTTAGTTTTTTGAATGTTGAGTTTGTTTTTTTTTAATGTTTTTTTTTTNGCTTTGGCATAGTCAATAAAGCAGAAATAGATGTTTTTCTGGAACTCTCTTGCTTTTTCCATGATCCAGCGGATGTTGGCAATTTGATCTCTGGTTCCTCTGCCTGTTCTAAAACCAGCTTGAACATCAGGGAGTTCATAGTTCACTTATTGCTGTAGCCTGGTTTGGAGAATTTTGACCCTCTGGAGAAGGGAATGGCAACCCACTCCAGTATGCCTGTCTCTTATACACATCTTCTTTTCCCCTGGATTCTTTTTTTTTTTTTTGTATTTATTTATTTTTTTACACGAACTCCCAAACATGAATCCCCCTCCCACCTCCCACCCCACATCTTCCCTCCAGATCATCCCCATACACCAGCCCCAAGCATCCTGCATCCTGCATTGAACATAGACTGGCAATTCATTTCTTACATGATAGTATACATATTTCAATGCTATTCTCCCAAATCATCCCTCCCTCTCCCTCTCCCTCTCCTTCTCCCTCAGAGTCCATAAGTCGGCTCTACACATCTGTATCTTTTTTGCTGTCTTGCATGCAGGGTCCTCATTACCATCTTTCTAAATTCCATATATATGTGTTAGTATACTGTATTGGTGTTTTTCTTTCTGGCTTACTTCACTCTGTATAATTGGTTCCAGAGTTTTAAGCCAGCTTTCATAGTCTCTTTTTTCACATTCATGAAGAGGGTCTTTAATTCCTCTTCATTTTCTGCCATAAGTGTGGTGTCATCTGTGTATCTGAAGTTACTGATATTTCTCCCTGCAATCTTGATTCCAGTTTGCACTTTATCTAGCCTGGCGTTTCACATGATGTACTCTGCATATAAATTAAATAAGCAGGGTGACAATATACAGCCTTGGCATACTCCTTTTCCTATTTGGGACCAGTACTTTGTTTGTTCCATATCCGGTTCTAACTGTTGTTTCTAGACCTGCACATAAATTTTGCAGGAGGCAGGTATGGTGATCTGGTATTACCATCTCTAAGAATTTTCCAGTTTGTTGTGATCCACAAGTCAAAGACTTTGGCATAGTCAGTAAAGCAGAAGTAGATGTTTTCCTGGAATTCTCTTACTTCTTGTATAATTCTAAGGATGATGATCTCTGGTTCCTCTGCCTTTTCTAAATCCATCTTGAACATCTGGAATTTCATGGTTCACATACTGTTGAAGCCTGGCTTGGAGAATTTTGAGCATTACTTTTCTAGCATGTGAAATGAGTGCAATCATGTGGTAGTTTGAACATTCTTTGGCATTGCCTTTCTTTGTGTTTGAAATGAAAACTGAACTTTTCTGGTCCTGTGGCCACTGCTGCTGAGTTTCCAAATTTGCTGGCATATTGAGTGAGACACTTTCACAGCATCATCTTTTAGGATTTGAAATAGCTCAACTGGAATTCCGTCACCGCCACTAGCTTTATTCATAGTGATGCTTCCTAAGGTGCACTTGACTTTGCATTCCAGGATGTCTGGCTCTAGGTGAGTGATCACACCATCATGGTTATCTGGGTCATGAAGATCTTTTTTGTATAGTTCTTCTGTGTATGTTTGCCACCTCTTCTTAATCTCTTCTGCTTCTATTAGGATTATACCATTTTTGTCCGTTATTGTGTTCATCTTTGCATGAAATGTTCCCTTGGTATCTCTAATTTTCTTGAAGAGATCTCTAGTCTTTCCCATTCT
>SJYX01019855.1:0-12927 GCA_006410675.1 Oreotragus oreotragus | reverse complement strand
AATCAAACTAATTGTTATTAAAATGATACTAGACCACTTCACTTGTAGCAACAGAATATTTCCAATCCCACTTTCTTCTCCCTGTGACATTGTTGTCATTCATTATTTATCCACAGGCTATACTCACAGAGAGCATTGTTACTATTATTACTTGAAACACAGTTATCTTTTATATTAAATAAGAATAAGAAAGATAAAATATTTTAAAATCTTTAAAAAAAATTTTTTTTCTCTGACATGTTCTTTTCCTTTAAGTAGATTCAAGTTTGTGGTGTATATCATCTTCCTTCTGATTAAGAAATCTTTTAACTTTTTTTTTGCATACAGGTATGCTAATAATGGGGTTTCTCTCATAGCTCAGTTGGTAAAGAACCCACCTGCAGTGCAGGAGACCCTGGTTCAATCCCTGGGTCAGGAAGATCCGCTCGAGAAGGGATAGGCTACCCACTCCAGTATTCTTTGGCTTCCCTTGAGACTCAGCTGGTAAAGAATCCACATGCAATGTGGGAGACCTGGGTTTGATTCCTAGATTGGGAAGATACGCTAGAGAAGGGAAAGGCTACCCACTCCAGTATTCTGGCCTGAAGAATTCTATGGATTGTATAGTCCATGGGGTTGCAAAGAGTCAGACATGACTGAGCGACTCACACTATGCTAGTGATGAATTCCTTCAGTTTTTGTTTGTCTTAGGAAGTTTTTATATTTCTCTTTCACTTAGAGAGTAATCTTTCTGGATACAGAATTCTTGGCTGGTTCTTTTTATTTTTCTTTTAACACTGAAGATTTATCCTACCTTCTTTCTTGCATAATTTCTGACAAAAAGTCCATTGTATCTTTGTTCCTTTGTAGGTAAGGTGTATTTTCCCTTCTCTAGATTCTTTTAAGATTTTCTTTCTGTCTTTCTCTCTTTATTTTGGAGGATGCTGCTGCTGCTAAGTCGCTTCAGTCATGTCCGACTCTGTGCGACCCCATAGATGGAAGCCCACCAGGCTCCCACGTCCCTGGGATTCTCCAGGCAAGAACACTGGAGTGGGTTGCCATTTCGTTTTCTCATGCTTGAAAGTGAAGTGAAAGTGAAGTCACTCAGTCTTGTCTGACCCCTAGCGATCCCACGGACTGCAGCCTACCAGGCTCCTCCATCCATGGGATTTTCCGGGCAAGAGTACTGGGGTGGGTTGCCATTGCCTTCTCCAACTGGAGGATGAGGGTTTCTAAATATTACGTGTGTGGAAGTAATATTTTGGTACTTATTTTTGTTCTGACTTTCCTGGATGTGTGGTTTGGTGTCTATCATAAAGTTTGGGAGCTTCTCAGCCATTATTACTTCAAATATTCCTTTCTTATTGTGGTATGCCAGTTATATGTATATCTTTTGTCATTATTCCACAGTTTTTGGATGTTCTGGGTTTGGGGTTTTTTCCCTTCTTTTTGAATTTCATTTTGGGAAGTTTATATTGATCTGTCTTCAAGCTCAGTGACTTTTTCCTCATATTTATCTAGTTTATTGATGAACTTATCATAGGCATTCTTAATGTCTATTATAGGGTTGGGGATTTCTAGCATTTCCTTTGAATTCTTCCTCAGAGTTTGTAGCTCTGTGCTTAATTTACCCAAGTGTTCTTGCACATTATCTAACTTTTAAAATTAGAGTTCATAATGTTTTGTCAACAGTTTAAAAAAATCTCCTGTGATAATTTTAACATCCATGTTACATTTGAGTCTAGTTCTGAAGCTTACTTTATCTCTTTAGACTATTTTTTTCTTGCTTTTTGTCATATATTAAACAAAAATTACACATCCCCTTCCCATTCCAGAGCCTTGAGGGGATCTTCACCAGATCTTCAACTGGTAGAGTTTCTAGAGGCAAAACCCATAAAAGGTCCCCTAAGACCTCAAAACCTAAGAATTTCTTATTTTCATGCTAAATCACAAAATTACTACTTAAATGTTGGCCCTGATGCTGGGAAAGATTGAGGGCAGGAGAAGAAGGGAGTGACAGAAGATGGGATGATTGGATGGCATCACCAACTTAATGGACATGCATATGAGCAAACTCTGGGAGATAGTGAAGGACAGGGAAGCTATAGTCCATGGAATCACAAAAAGTCGGACATGACTTACTGACTGAACAACAACAGTTAGTTTATGGTTACTTCTGCTTCTGATCTAGTTAGCAGATTCCAACTGCAAATCTTTGAATTCGTCTGTCTAAGAAAATGACAACCCACTCCAGTATTCTTGCTTGTGAAATTCCATGGACAGAGGAACCTGGCAGGTATAGTCCACAGGGTTGCAAAGAGCCAGACATGACTGAGAAACTAAACAATAACAACAAAGCCAGTATAGTATTTTCCCTGAAACCTGCATTTTCTGATGGGTTCAAGAAAAGCCATTAATATCCTTTTTAAAAATTGTAATAGCAGTTATTTCCAAGCTCTTTACATGTTATTGCTAAAACTGGGAACCTCTTAGTTCTTTTAGGTGAGTGAACTTTGTCTTTCTAGTTTCTAAATTTCTATTGCTATAGTCTTAGTTCTTTTCATTGTCCTTTTTTGCTGTTGACTCATTTTATTAACATTTTTATGGGATTTGGTGAAAAGTAGAGGTTAATACATTTGTTCAATTTCCCACCCAATTATTTCAACTTTATCATTATATTCCCTCAGAACTCTATGAAACATAGTTTCCTCAATTAGGTCAATAAGTATATGAGTTCCTAGAATCATTACTTTGATCACTTTTATATATTCAGGGCCAAGACAGTGCTTGGTAAATAGTAAGTACCTCAAAAATTTATTCTAAGTGAATGGGTAGATGGCTAAATGGCTGAATGAATGAATGGGTCTTTCTTTACTGCAGTTATAGGTATGCCGAGAAGAGTCTTCTCTTCAAACCACCTCATCATTGGTCTGCTTGTGCTGGAAGCTCCTTTGGAGTTTCATAGGTGTCGGTCTGAAAGCATTTTCTTGTTTCTGGAGTTATGTGTTCACGTTGAATGATGGGAGAAATGACCAGAGGAAAATATCATGTAACATTCCAGTAGAAAATTTGTATGAACCTAAACAAAATTGTTTGAAAACTGTCAAAACTGGCCAATGTCAAATATTTGTCTTGATAAGATATTCTTCTTGTAATACCTTGAAAGCAAAGCAGAATGTCTTTAATATTATCTCTTTTCTTATCACAATTATACTTGCAAATATTTTTTAAATGCTAAATTATTACTTTTACTGAAGGATTTCCATATCTCATTTGTTACTCTAATGTCTGGCACATAGATAGTTTTTAATAAATAATATTTTCTAATTGATCAAATGAATGCATTCATTCACACCTTGTGTTGAGGGATGTGTATTTATTATAGACTTCTGCTCTGGAACAGAAGTTAGCAAATTTTTTCTAGGTAAAAGGCTGGGTATTAAATATTTTTGATTTGTGGGCCATAAATCCCTGTTGTAATTGTTCAGCTCTGGTAATGTAGAGCAAAAGCAGTCATTCACACCTTGTGTTGAGGGATGTGTATTTATTATAGACTTCTGCTCTGGAACAGAAGTTAGCAAATTTTTTCTAGGTAAAAGGCTGGGTATTAAATATTTTTGATTTGTGGGCCATAAATCCCTGTTGTAATTGTTCAGCTCTGGTAATGTAGAGCAAAAGCAGTCATTGCCATGTGTAAATGAATAACATCATTGCATGCTAATAAAACTATTTAAAAAATTAAGAAGTGGACTGGATTTGAGCCATGTACACTGGGTTGGCTATCCCTACATACTACTTATTCACACCTTGTGTTGAGGGATGTGTATTTATTATAGATTTCTGCTCTAGAACAGAAGTTAGCCAATTTTTTCTAGGTAAAAGGCTGGGTATTAAATATTTTTGATTTGTGGGCCATAAATTCCTGTTGTAATTGTTCAGCTCTGGTATTGTAGAGCAAAAACAGTCATTGCCATGTGTAAATGAATAACATCATTGCATGCTAATAAAACTTTATTTAAAAAATTAAGAAGTGGACTGGATTTGAGCCATGTACACTGGGTTGGCTATCCCTACATACTACTACTACTACTAAGTCGCTTCAGTCATGTCCGACTCTGTGCAACCCCATAGACGGCAGCCCATCAGGCTCCTCCGCCCATGGGATTTTCCAGGCAAGAGTCCTGGAGTGGGGTGCCATTGCATTAGAGTCCAGATATTTGACCCAGGTATATACTCTATAATTTTATATTCCTCTTTCTACTGAACATTCCTTCTGGGATGTCCATAGGTACCTCAATCTCAGCATGGTGAAAACCGATTTATCATTTGCTGTCTTATTTTGTTTAATAGAGACCAATATCCCTTTCATTTTATAGGATAACATTTTAACAAGTGTGTAAGTGTGTGTGTGTGTGTGTGTGTGTGTGTGTGTGTTCAGTTGCTCAGTCATGTCTGACACTTTGTGACCCTATGGACTATAGCTTCTCTGTCCGTGGTATTTTCCCAGCAAGAGTACTAGAGTGGGTTACCATTTCTTCCTCCGAGTGATCTGCCCAAGCCAGGGATCAAACCTCTGTCTCCAGTATCTCCTGCATCACAGGCAGAGTCTTTACTGCTGAGCAACCAGGGAAGCCCTCATTTTTAAAAGTAAGATACATGAAATAGGATTTGAAATCAGCTATGTTTTTAAAGACACATGACCATGATTTCCTTTAAATTTCATCACTGTATTTCTATGACAGTGGATATCAATGACTACATTTGGAAATAGTATAAAAAGTCAAAATTTGAAAAGTTGTGAATGTCAAATCTATAACCAAATGGTCTTACCATACATCTTATCCCCATAATGAGTTTTGCTTTTTTGCGACCCTACAGACTGTAGCCCATCAGGCTCCTCTGTCCGTGGGATTCTTCAGGCAAGAACACTGGAGTTGGTTGCCATTTCCTCCTCCAGGGGATCTTCTGGACCCAGGGATTGAACTTGCATCTCCTGCACTGGCAAACAGTTTCTTTACCACTGAGCCACCGGGGAAGCCCTTCTGTATTTGGACAGATGTATTAATGCATGTTTTCACTTGAAGTTAAATTTAAACCCAGAAGATAACAGTAAATTTACTCAGCTGTATTTTTTTTCACATACAAAATTTGTAAAGTAAGCCCTTTAAAACATGAAATTCATGCTAAAGAACCTAAAAATACCCATGGGTCATGATCTGGAGTGAGATATTCCTGGAGTCAGGGGAACATCCATATTCAGTTCTTCAAAAATAGCTGTGAATTTGTGAAAACAACATCTCCTATTTATTAATACCACCTTTATTTACCCTGTATGTGTTTTTCCTGGATGATTGCTCAAAAGTTTGCAAGTTAGTCTGTGAATGAATACATAAGAAAATATTTATCACTAATCACATGTGCTCACTCACTTCAGGGAATTTCCATTTCATAGATGAGTGTGTTCCAGATGTGTTTCATAAGTTGCTTCTCTTAGAGATATTGGTAGAGAAAGAAAACTCAGATTAAATTGCCATCCCAGAAGTCCATGTTTTGTCTGAGAACAGAAGTAGGGGTTTTAGAGGGCAGAAGCATTTTGAAATTCTTTCCAAATTTTAGCTTCTAGACAGCAAGGAGAGTCAATGGTGGCCAGAGAAGGGTGAATGAACAAAAGAAAACATAAGGATCCAGAATTCTGGATCAATGCAGATCCAAACATCTCCCACAAACTGGTTTTAAAGAAGCAGCGAAAAGAATTGTGTACAGATAAACTTCTGTAAAGTTCTAGTGCATCACTGTAAAGTGCTTTGAAGAGACCAAGGTTGATTCATATAATTTACAGTTTTTTAATGCTATCCCACCTGAAGCCCATGATACTTTATGTTCTCTGGTTGGTGCTGGTTCCCTTCCCGGTAGAACCCAAATAAAAGGTACAATTTCAATGCAGGGGAATGGACACAAGGCAGCTCTACTTCAAAAGGTCAGCTTATGTCCTAAAGACCATAATTAGCCTAAACTATTAATAGTCATTTTTACTAGTTTCTAAAATAGAACAAGTTAGCCTTACTGTTGTATTTCTTCACAAAAGGCTTTGGTTTAGTGCTAGATTAAAAGGTAGAGTTAAATGGACATAATACATTGCTTTGGAGTTCTGTTGCATTGGAGTAATCTGTATTTTGGTAACCAGTTTTTACTGAAAGAGCCACAGAATGACAGTGTGGTTTAAAATTGCCTACAAAGCACAATGTGTTCATGAAAAAATGTTATAGAAATACTCTGCCTTTGTCATTTTATTCAGGGTCTCTAAAAGCTGGCATGTCACTGAAGTAAGAGGGCTGACTTTTCCACTGTCTTTCTACCAAAATCTCCTACATAATATTTCTCAAAGTATATTAGTGGCAAAGAACCCATTTACATCAAGATATCTTTCTTGCCACTCCTGCACAACTGGAATTCATGCCATGTCACCTTCTAATCCCGCCTTTGATTCAGTGCTTGTTCACTTGGGTACAGGAAGAGTCTGTTGTGGGCAAGAAGGGTTTGCCTTTCACGTCTCTATTAGTGCTCTATTGCTGCTGTAACAAATGACCACAAATCAAATGGCTTGAAACAACACAAATTTGTTATTTTACCATTCTGGAGGTCAGAAACCTGAAATGGTCTCACTGGTCCAAAATGAAGATGTCAGTGGGGCCGTATTCCTTTCTGAAGATTCTAGGTTAGGATGGAAAAATCAGAACACTTGTGCCTTTTAGTAAGTGTTATGGCTTATTAAACATCACAGGCTGTGCCTGGCATTGTGCTCGATTGCATGTTGTTGTCGCTAAGTCAGGTTTGACTCTTTGTGACCACCATGGACTATATAGCCCACCAGGCTCCTCTGTCCATAGAATTTCCCAGGCTAGAATACTGGAGTGAGTTGCCATTTTTCTTCTGCAGGGAATCTTCCCAACCCGGGGACTGAACCCATGTCTCCTTCATTGACAGGCAGATTCTTTACCACTGAGCCAGGAGAGAAGTTCCTGTGCTCGACTAGGGGACAGTTCATAGGCTCTGGGGGGTGCTGTCCATTCATTCTGTTTCCTTCCACTTTTACTCCAGACCTGCAAGTGGCAGCAAGTACTGATACGGCGGTTTGCCTCAGTAGACCTCAAATTTTCTTTTGATGGACTATGCTAATGTCTTAAGAGAGGCTGAGGGTGTATATAAAGAGCAAAAGGCATTCCCAAGCCTATTTGGCCATTATCCTAAGCCACATCTTCCAATAGAGTTTTTATTAGAATAAAATTGGCATATCCATCCTATCAATTTATCTCTTATGTATAAGATGAGTTTTATTTGTGACTCTCATAAACATTTAATATCGCTTCTATGTAGAAGTTCTGGATCTACTCATATCACCAGCTGGGACTCAAACATAGATCTGATACTTGGTAAGGCCTTCCTTATTCTTAACCATAAGTCACCTTTGGCTACACACTATAATTATTTTAAAGTTTAAATAATTTCATTAGCTATATCCCACACATAAAAGATGTTCAATAATTGTGAAATTTTCTCCTTCTGTTTTATGAGTAAAAGGAGAATCAAATAAACTAGAAAATTAAAAATATTGTATAAGGTAATTTTTATATTAACCAGTCCTCAGCAAATAATTTTCAGTCTAACAGGTGCCTGATTTTTTCATTCACTAATTGGTCCCTTCATTTATACATTCAATTAGCTTTTACTTTTTCAAGACAAATATAAGGTAACATGAATAAGACCAAATTTAGCTTTGAGAAGAACAGTCATGTTTTTAAATCAGCAACATAGCAGAATGGAGTTCAGCTGTGTCCCTGTAACTCTCAAAGCTAATATTTCTATTTTTCCCTGATATAGAATAACATAACCAAAGAAGATGAACTGCCCGAAACTTATAATAAATAATACTAACTCAAGTATATAGCCATAACTTTTACTTCTGTAACTCCAACATGAATTCATCCTTGTATCTTTTGACAGTAACACACTTTGGCATAACTCTGACTGTCTGAATATCATAACCCCTATAATAATAAGTCAGTAAGACAAAATTTTGCTTGATTAAAAAAAATTGTGGACAGGATACTCTCCAGTATTATTAGGCTCCCATTGCAAAGCCAACTACAACACTTACAAAACAACTAATGACTGATTTTCTGTGTTGCAGCTGGTGAAAGTTTTATAGATCAGTAGATATTTCTCAGGACATCAAATGCAGGATGAGATCAGTCTGTCTCTTTGGGATTAGGCTGCAAAGCTATTGGTGTTTCTGAGGAAAAACAGTGACAGATGTTGTATCATTCACTTTGTTGTTGGGCAGATTTATATAGGCATCTTACTACCACGTAGCTAATGTTAAAACCAGAATTTCCACATGTGAAAATATACACTGTTGGCTTAGCAAGTATGAATACTTGCTGTATCATCTTATGGTGTAACAGTTAAGCAGAATGTGGAAATTTTACCCTTTTGGAAATAAAATTTGGAAAGCCAGACTTCATTTGATTTTTTTCAACTATGAAATTTTCTAAAGCTTTACGCATAGGCTCTTTTGATATTTGCTAGAGGGTGTGATGATTTACAATACAGATCACATAATAAATAGACTAAACTCTGGAGTCAGAAAATCTGAGCTTGAATCCTGGTTCATCCATTTGAGATGCATGACCTTGGTGAAACCAGTCAACTTTTCTAGTATTTATTTGTGAATAATGTATATCAGCCTCAGACATTTACTATAAAATTTTACCTCATTTTTACTTCTAATATAATATTTGGTATGTAGTAATACTTACTAGCTATTATCATTACCTTATATTAAGTTTTAAGCAGCAACAACACATCCAAAGTATTGAACTGAAAAAGACTTTATAATGACGGAGCCGGACAGAGGTGTGTTCAGGAGATGAAGCAGAGAGAATATTGATTATCCCTAACAAGCAACAGTTGCAAGGAATGACCAACCCTGTAGGGAAAAGGGAAGGGACTGGTATCATCAGAATCCAGGGAAATCGGTAGCCCTGGGGATGGAGGGTCTCTGAATAACATTAGAAGCAGGGACACAGGGCCATTGAACCAGCCACAGTTAGTGGGGAGAAAGGGGAAGGGATCCAATTCTCCGTCGGCCTGGCAAGTTACTCTCATTTGTCTGACCCAGTGAAAGCCAGAGATGAAGGAAATAGCATAAGGAGGTCCACAGGGGACAGCCCACTGGGGCTCAGGACAGGGTAAAGATGGCCGAAAGAGGATAGCCAGCATGGTATTAAATTTAACCATCTCCTGAGGGCCCATGCCTCCTCATGAATTGTGACAATTTGGGCCTGCTTGCCAAGCAAACACTTGCTCTGTCCCATTCAGGATACAGCTGTGGCCTCCTTGGAGCCCCCACTGCTCTGGACACCAGTTTCTCTCTCTCTCTCAGCTATGTGGAATTCTTTCAAATCCAAGGTCTTGAGGTCAGAAGTCCACAGAACTTCCCTAAACTGGAAGCCTTCTCACCCTGGCCCCAAAATGGAAAATCATTGCCAAGAGTGCTCTGATGTGAAAAGGTGCAGGAATAGCTGTGTGATTCTACTGGGTCACTTCCAGTATCAGCTCCCAGACCACCACCAAGTTTTCCTCTCCCCAAAACACACTTTTGAACACAAGTAGCTTTTAACTGTTTTCCAAATAGAAGAGGGTAAATTTATCAAATATAAGCTACTTATCAGTAATTGCCCTTTCTACCAGTACGTTTAATTTAGGAACTTCTTTCATGGGAAATAGTTGGTGATTTCAGACTGTTCCATAACAGTATCTCAGGGGAATAAGGTACTGGTATGGTATATGATTAAAACAGAAAGCACGTTTTCAGAATGTCTTTCCTCTCTTGCTTTAAAGTAGCTAGATATAATTTAAAGCAGAAGATTGAGATCAGTTTCTGACTCCACCAGCTCAGAGAGCTCCCTTAAGCTTACTGGGTGGGCCATGCTTTCATCTATGACATGAGCATACGAATATTTTCCCTGCTCTTGAGTAGAAGTTACATAACAGATATGAGGATCTTTATGCAAGTCATAATTTATGTGAGAAATTCACTTTTCTTTCTTTTCTTTGTCTCTGTCCCCTTCTCGCTCTTTCTTTTTTGGTAATATGAACTCTGTTGTCTTCTAACTCAGGGAAAGCCTCAGGTTTTGCTCCAGAGTTAGACAATGACCAACTTTGAGACTGAAGAAGTCACGTGATGCTAAACAGATAACAGATACTTTAAAGATATATTATTTTAGAAAGCCCTTTGAATAAAATATATTTAACTTTGTCTTTAATTCTGAACTTTAACTGTACAAAGTTATTTAACAATGATCATATTCAAATATTAATTTTTTGAGATACAGTTGGTTTCCCAGTTCCTTGATAAGTTAATAAAGAATAATATTATTTCAAATAATTCATTAATAGTGTTTAATTCAGTTATGCTGTTAGTATAACTTTTAAAAAATGCTTACCCTCATCACAGAAGAAGAATGATATAATATACCAGATGGAAATCCACTTACTCCTTAGGGGTCAGGAATGCAAATAAAATAACTATGTAATAATATGGTCCAGCTGCACTTTGGATTTAGCAGAGGCCCCAGTTGTGATGTGACATCTGAAAGATTTTTCACAACATATTTTTCCAGCTGAAATTTGTCTTGTCCAGATACAGGACCTGCCAAATTACAAAAATCTACACAGATGCTAGATTTTTAAAAAGAAGGGACTGTACAAGTTAAGAATTTTTCATAACTACTCTTTCTCTCATCCCCCTCAAAATGCAATATAGCAACTCAGATAGTCTTCAGTAAATCAATCAAATAAGCAGATTCTACCTTGCTCTGAGTATATTTCTTTATCAGAGACACATCAAAAGAGACAGAGAGTGTTTGTAGTTTGCCTGTGAGCACGTTTTCAAAATATGGACCATTACTGGAAAACCAAAAAGCACATGGGTAATGTACACTTACGTTTTCACTGCTGTTCAAAGGACCTCAACCTTTGATCTGTATCACTGATCCTTTTACAACTACAGTCAGTTGGTGTACTGAAAAGTGTCATGAACTACATGTCAAATAAACTGAGTCCAAAGCCAGGTTCTCACATTTGCATGTTTTGTGGCCGTGGGGACAGGCATTAGACTTCCTGAGTGCGAGATTCTGAAGTGAACACAGTCATGCTTAAACCTGGGTTTCCCAGGTGGAGCTAGTGGTAAAGAATCTGCCTGTCAATGCAGGAGACATAAGAGACATAGATTCTATCCCTGGGTTGGGAAGATCCCCTGAAGTAGGAAATGGCACCCCACTCCAGTATTCTTGCCTGGAAAATTCCATCAGCAGAGGAGCCTGGCAGGCTACAGCCCTTGGGGCCACAAATAGTCGGACATGACTGAGTAACTGAGAAAATGCTTTACTAGAGAATCTCCAGATTTCTTCTAAATTCTGAAATGTATTGAAACTGATGCTTTGAATTTTAGAATTCAACTATCCGTGGCATATGCTGCCCCAAAATGGCCTCTAAATAATATTTTCTTTAAATTTTAATATATATAATTTTTTAGAGTAATTTTAGATTTTCAGGAAAAACATGTTCAGAAAGTATAAGGAATGCCTATATACTCTCTGCTCCATTCTCACGGTTTCCCTTATTATTGACATATTGCATTAGTTTGGTGCATTTGTTACAACTGATGAACCAATATATTTAGTACATTAGCTGAATTCCATAGTTTGCATTACGGTTCACCTCTTATGTTGTGGTGGTGGTTTAGCTGCTAAGTTGGGTCCAACTTTTGCAACACCATGGACTGTAGCCTGACAGACTGATTCTCCAGGCAAGAATACTGGAATGGGTTGCATTTCTTTCTCCAGGGGATCTTCCTGACCCAGGAATTGAACCCAGGTCTCCTGCATTGCAGGCAGATTCTTTACTGACTGAGCTATGAGGGAAGCCCCTTGTGTTGTAGTTTTGACAAATGTATAATGGTTTGTGGCCTCATTATAGTATCACACAGAATACTTTCATAAACCCTAGAAGTACCCTGTGCTCCACCGGTTCATTCCTGTTTCCCTCCTCCTGAACTTGGGAAACCATTGATTTTTTTTTTTCCCCCCTGACTCTATAGTTTTGCCTTTCCCATAATATCATATGGTTAGGATCTTACAGTGTGTAGCTTTTTCAGGTTGGCTATTTTCTTTTAGTAGCATGCATTTAAAGTTCCTCCATGTCTTTTTGTGGCCTGATAGCTTATTTATTTTTTATCAATGAAAATATTCCATCACATAATTGTATTACTATTTGTTTATCCATTGTCCTATTGAAAGGCATGTTCATTGCTCCCAATTTTTGGCAGTTGTGAATAATGCAACTGTAAACATTAGTGGGCAGGTTTTTGCGTGGACATAAAATTTTAACTCATTTGGGTAAATATCTAGGAGCATGATTGCTGGCGGTATTTTAAGACTATGTTTAACTTGTAAGAGAGTGCCAAACTGTCTTACAAAGTGGTTGTTTCATTTTGTGTTCCCACCAAAAAAGAGCGAGAGTTTCTATACACAAATGCTTTTATTTTAAGAAATACAATATAAATAAAGTTGGTCCAAATAGCTCCTGAGTGTGAATAGTTTAGTAAATAAATATCAATGAACTTACACTTCATATCATAGGAATTCTTGATTACACAAGATAAAAAGAGTTTGATGTATGTTTAATAATGTTGTTTTACAGACTTTACTATCCATTAAACTATTCCATGTATACAAAAAACTGTTTTTGCATAATCTCCTTTAAGAACACTTTAGCTACATGTGATAATGTTTATTACATTTCATGTATATTTATATTACTATAAGTTAGATATGCAACTGATGAGTCCCAGGAATTTCTCTAGCACTTCTGAGATAATCACAAGTC
>SJYX01019854.1:33782-48315 GCA_006410675.1 Oreotragus oreotragus | reverse complement strand
TCACTCATTATCAGAGAAATGCAAATCAAGACCACAATGAGATACCACTTCACACCAGTCAGAACGGCTGCGATCCAAAACTCTGCAAGCAATAAATGCTGGAGAAGGTGTGGAGAAAAGGGAACCCTTTTACACTGTTGGTGGGAATGCAAACTAGTACAGCCACTATGGAGAACAGTGTGGAGATTCCTTAAGAAATTGCAAATAGAACTGCCTTATGACCCAGCAATCCCATTGCTGGGCATACACACCGAGGAAACCAGAATAGAAAGAGACACATGTACCCCAATGTTTATTGCTATCTCTTTAAAAATTTCCCACAGTTTGTTGAGATCACTCACCTTGAACCAGACATCCTGGAATGCGAAATCAAGTGGGCATTAGGAAACATTGCTATGAACAAAGCTAATGGGCATAATGGAATTCCAGCACAGGAGATAGTGAAACCATTTTGAATAGTTCCTGAAATTTCCATCTCTTTTGATTCTGAAGAATCAAAATGTTAGCCAAATTGCATAAATTTTCCCATGACTTAATGCATCTAGAAACAGTCTTGTCCTTTTGTTGTATCCTTGAATTTGGAAACTAGCTTGACTCCATTTTATGGCTGGGTGACATTTTGTTATACAAAATGGTAATATTTTAAATTATGTACATTTTTTTGATGAGGCAGTATTCTTTTTATCTCAGACAATTGACTCATGAATTATATTAGACTTTTCCCTGAAAAAAGAAAGAGAATATTAGAAAAATGTATCATGCTATTTTGAAGCCTTCATTCATTTTGTTATGAAATGAAATAATAATGTAGAACATTATACTGTGATCAGAACTCTAATATAATTAATATGGAAACTGGAAATATGGCTAACTAGGTTAAACTAGATAATAGTAGATATACAGTTGTGAAAAATGAAAAAGGAGTTAGAGATTTAATGCATAATTTTAATAGGGGAAAAAAAAAGTCCATATATTTATAGGAAATTGAATGCATTTAAAATATGAAAACATTTGTGCATGAGTCATGGCAGTTGGAGAACTTGAAATGTTGGCAGCCAGGTCACTGAAGTAGCCAACAAGAATGCCATTATCTACAAGGTATGTGGGAATAAGGGACACATGTTTTCCTACATGTCTTACTGTTGAACATATTAATGGGGATTAAAGCAGATTTTTGAGATTTGGATTTAATTAAACAATATATATCTTAGAGCTAATACTGAGAAGTAAAGTTAAAGGCAGTAAAGGAAAAAGCCCAAGAGTCATTTATAAGGGGGTTGGAAAGAACGTGCTGCTAAACGGTTAGAAAACAAAACGAGTGATAGATTGGTATTTGACTTCTAAGTTTTCTTGAAAGCATGAACATGGATAGAGAAACAAATAGGCTAGGCTAGTGCTATATATGCTTTAAGAGGAAGATTTATCTCAAATATTATCTCAAATCTAGATATTACCTTATATTTCAAAACATTTTGTGAAATTAAATTATATTCAGTCCAGCCTTTTCATATTCTGAGAGCCAAAATTTTAAACCAGATATCCTAAAAATGGCAAAATTCTCAACTTAAGTATCCCTATTATAATTAGTAATATGTGATAAATAATGTATAGGAAAAACACATTAAAAGAAAAAACTAATGGGAGGGTAGTAGACAATCTTTAACGGATCCCCATAATGTGCCTTTCATAAATAGCTTTCTTTAGTTCCATGCCTTCACATTTTGATTAGATGTCTTAACAAATAACTGTGCCCTGATAAATGCTTGCAGATAATGAATTCAGTGTGTGCTGCCGTCCATGAGGTTGCAAAGAGTTGGACATGACTGAGTGACTGAACAACTACAATGAGTTCAGTCGAAAGAAAGAAGTCTGAGAGTAATGCTGAACTTGCCTACTTCTGAGAGAAAGGAATAGCCTGGTACTTGCAGCACTGGCTTTTGCAAGATGTCAGCACTTACTGCTGCTCCTGCTGCTGGGCAGCTGTCCAGAAGGATGAGATGGAAACTGGCAGGGTCTAAGGCTATATAGTACTCTAGGCTCTGGGAAGTTGTTTTCTCAAGTGTTATCTCATCTGAGTTCATCGACATAGCACCGGTTTTAGTGTTCTCATTTTACTAGGGAGGAAATGGAACATCTTGTCCTTTAACTTAAACAAGGCCTCCTTGCCAGGGTGACACACAGCTAGAATTTGGATCAATGTTGTACAACTCCAAATTTTAGTACACTTCATGACCACAGTTTACTAACTCTTGCTCAGAAAGGAACTACTGAGGATTGTAGTTGAGGTTCCCATTAGGGTAGCAGAGTGAGGATCTGACCAGACCTGGCTTCTTGAGAGTTAATGCCATGGCAGTGTGAGACAGCCTTGAGTAAGAAGGATGTAGCCTCCGAAGTACCTTAGCACTTTCCAGTGGTAAAGGACTCCCCTGCCAGCGCAGACATAATGAGATGTGGATGTGATCTCTGGGTAGGGAAGATCTCCTGGGGAAGGGCATGACAACCCACTCCAGTATTCTTGCCTGGAGAATCCCATGGACAGAGGAGCCTGGTGGGCTACAGTCCATAGGGTCACAAACAGACAGGACTCAAGCAACTTAGCAGTCACACATGTTTACTGGATAAAGTAGGTCCAAGGCCTGTTTTTATACAATAGTAAACTAAGAATGAAACTATAAGTAAACTATATATTTAAAGGTTAAAAAAAAAAGAAACTTCAAGAATATGTGACAAAGAATATACGTAGCCAACAAATCCTAAAATATTTACTCTCTGTATCTTTATAGAAAATGTTTACAGACTCCTGGTGTATTTAACTCTTCTATGTCTTAGTTGAGCAAAGAAGAAAACAATTTTCTGCAGGAAGTCTGGCCAATTTGAGATGGTCAATTCTAGATGATAGCCGAAGTCATTTTTGCTACTCTAAACAGAGTTGGCTCTCAGGTTGTATGTGTACATTACTTTATTAATTTTTTAATATGCTTTATTTCAAAAGGCTTGATGATTGTAAATTTATAACACAAAGATAATATCAAAAATAGTAAAAAAAATAATAATAACACAAGAAAAACAGTAAGGTGAGATTTAGAAGCCAAGGACAATACTGTGATATAGGAGTAATTATACTCCACAGTGCTCCAAATTTATTTGATGTAATTTGGCTATTTCTAGATCCTGTGAAATTAAATGATCATAATAAATGTTTCAGGAAATATTAATTGCTCCCAATAACTTATATTGTCTAGATAGGTATTTTATAGAACATTTGTTATTAAAATAATTATATGTACATTTTTCTGAGTTGTACTTTAATAACACTGTTTTATGTAATCAAAAGAAAGATCTTCATTGATATTATCTTGAAATGCTTATTTTTGTTTCTCCCTTTCAAAATTTCTAGTTGCATGTTACCAAGATTTGCCATAAATAAACTATATTTTCTTATGTGAACTAACAAACTAGAATTGATATTGCCATATATAACAGATCTCTGAAACCTGAAATTACCTAGGAATTGCAGGAAAAAAAAAAATCTAATGTCTTATACATCATGCCATTATCAAAAATAAAGGTCATTATCTTGAGGGAACTTTTTTTTCTAGTTAGTACAATAACTTTATTGTTTGAATACAGTAGATAAGTTTATGCAACTAGNGTGTCACTGAGCTGTCTCTTATACACATCTAGATGTGTATAAGAGACAGGTCTTATACATCATGCCATTATCAAAAATAAAGGTCATTATCTTGAGGGAACTTTTTTTCTAGTTAATACAATAACTTTATTGTTTGAATACAGTAGATAAATTTATGCAACTAGAGAAGAGGTTGTTTATGACTCATATTTCCAATTGGGAGGGAAGACTCATTTGGTCTTATAATATTGAACCAATGGTGAATATGGCTCTCTGTCAGAATCAGGTGGAATTTAGCATCTTTAACCTTTTGGTTCCTCTAAAGATGCTTTCCAACAGCAATAGCTTTCTTAATTAAATGCTAAAGATACTCAGGAAAATCAGGAGCAAGTCCTTTGGACTTAAGAATTCTCAATATTTAATTGCCTGTCACAAAATATACTTCTGTAATACCATGTGAGTCTCTCAGGATCACACCTATTTGTGAGGGAGTCAGACCTTTCTTGGGTTTACCAGGGGGCACTAGTGGTAAAGAAAGTACCTTCCATTGCAGGAGATGTAGAGATGTGGGTTCAATCCCTGGGTCAGGAAGATCCCCTGGCAGAGGGCAGTGCAACCATTCCAGTATTCTTCCCTTGAAAATCCCATGGACAGAGGATCAGTAAGTTTCAGTAAATCACATCCAACAACTCATTTCCCTAGCAGGCTACAGTTCATAGTGTCACACAGAGTTGGACATGACTGAAGCAACTCAGCAAGTAGCACACAGGCCCTTCTTGGCCAGTTTGATTTATCCTTCACATTGTCAGAGGTCAGCTTGAGCCAGGTGGAGATGCTGTGGCTGCCAGGCAGAGTCCACTGGGACAGGCCCTTCCTGGGAGTGTGCACAGGACCCATGATTGTGGCAGTGTGGTAGCAAAAGGAGAGGACAGAGAGCTTTTAAATGAGTCCTATTCCTTTTTGAAACATTTGAACTGATATAAAATTCCATTCATCAGTTTTATTATCAAATCTTTCCATTGCAACAGAAAATTGTTCCAAATTAGTTCTCATGATAAAGATTATAATAGTGAATAAAATACAATGTTGAAAGTATTGTGTGAGTAAAAATAATTAAAATGGTATCCAGACTCATCTTAAGTTTCAGTAAATCATATCCAACAACTCATTTCCCTTGAATATGAGAACTGTGATTTTATCCTTCCCTATGGAGTGTTTTACCAGTTTTCAATAGAAAAAAAAATATGTACTAAAATTTAAGAAAAAGGTATAACCCAAGTGAGGAAGCTATAGACAACAAATAACTGAATCAAGTTACATATAAGAATGAGATACTTAATATGAGTTAACAATGAATTAAAGGAAAGTAGACCATATTATCGGAGAAGGAAATGGCAACCCACTCCAGTATTCTTGCCTGGAAAATCCCATGGACAGGGGAGCCTTGATGGGCTGCTGTCCATGGGGTCACACAGAGTCAGACACAACTGAAGCAACTTAGCATGCATGCATGCGTTGGAGAAAGAGATGGCAACCCACTCCAGTATTCTTGCCTGGAGAATCCCAGGGACAGAAGATCCTGGTGGGCTGCCATCTATGGGGTTGCACAGAATTGGACATGACTGAAGCGACTTAGCCCCAGCAGCAGACCACATTATGAAATAAAATATGGTAATAAGAGAAAGGAGGAGTATCATTTTTCATGGTGAGTCACTACCAAAGTAATGTTACAATACATTGTGGGTAGCTGTCAAAGTCAGATATCAACACCTTGTAGAGTTTTCTTTGTGCTGCTTGATAAGTAAATGATATATCTCTAAGAAAAGTATATAGTAAAAGAATTTAGAACTGTTATTTCTCTGCAAAAAAATAAAATCTAACAATTGAAAAAAAAAAAAAAGAAGTAATGAGACACAAAGATTTCCCTCGTGTCTTAGACAGTAAAAGACAATACATTTTCTGGAGAAGAAAAAACAATTATTGTCAAATTTGAATAAAAACTGAAGTTCAGATGGAGTAGTGGTAACTTCAATTGCCAGTCTAAGAGCTAGGAAGTCCTTGATAATGATGTTACAAGGTCTGTACTGGAAGAATATCTCAGAGCTAATCCCTTTTTAGATTTCTTCAGCCTATCAGCCTCTTGGTCCCCTTTTGTTGTTGTTCAGTTGCTAAGTGGTGTCCAATTCTTCACGACTCCATGGACTGCAGCATGCCACGCCTCCCTGTCCTTCACTATCTCTCAGTGTTTGCTCAAATTCATGTCTACTGAGTCAGTGATACCATCCAACCATTTCATCTTCTGTCACCTCTGGTCGCCCTTACCAGTATCAAAAGTTGGGAGATTTGGGAACTTCAGTAAGACTCCTAAATTTCAATCCTAGCAGGTATTCAACTTGATGTGTGTCCTTTTGTTGTTTAGTCGGTAAGTTGTGTCCAACTTATTTGTGACCTCATGGACTATAGCCAGCCAAGTTCCTCTGTCTATAGGATTTCCGATAGACAGGCAAGACTATAGGTAAGATTACTGGTGTGTGTTGCCATTTCCTTCTCCAGAGGATAGTGCCAGCCCACGCATTGAACCCATGTCTCTTACATTGGCAGGCAGATTCTTTACCACTGAGCAACCAGGGAAACATGTGTCTTTAGGAAGGCTGAATACTTTCAGTTGTTTTATTTCCTAGTTCTTTAGAAAGGTGGCAGTTTACCCTGAAAATAGTTTATAGAAATAGTGAAAAATAACTGCTCAATATTATCCATATATATTTTATATAAATATGCCTTGTACCCTAAAAAGTCTCCCAAGCTAGTCAGGAGGAGAAGGGGATGACAGAGGATGAGATGATTGGATGGCATCACTCGATGGATATGAGTTTGAGCAAGCTCTGGGAGTTGGTGATGTACCGGGAAGCCTGGTGTGGTGCAATCCATGGGGTCTCAAATAATCGGACATGACTGAGTGACTGAACTGAATGAACCTAGTCTTCTATTATTTAAGTGCATAGAATATATTTGTTATTCTGACATTAACTGGTCTTATATTTATTATTTGTATTATTTACATTTATTTTTAATGCATTATTCTTATATTAAATAGTTACCTCTCAAGAGGTATGGCTTTAAGTTTTCTCTGAAAACTGACAGAACTGAACCCAGGAATCACCTCCATCCATACAATTTCATGAAAAATATGTTTTCTATCAGTTTCTAAAAATTAATTTTTTGCTGTGTTATAGAAATTTTAAAGTACACCTATATATCTATATAAATTCTATGGTAGTATTCCATGTAAGTAGTCACTGTTCTGTTGTAATATAGATTTTATTCATTCAAGCGAACAAATGAATGTTACCTTAAACATTTTCCACAAGTTCTCTTTAGAGGTATAAATGCAAGAAATCCTATACCTTTGGAGAAAGTTAAAGTAGACATTGTATTCAATAACATTATATTTCTGTATCTGAAATTCACAGCTAATTTATCATCAATAACTGAATCTCATTATGTTTTCTTAAATCCACCAAGAGTAACTTATGGCATCAGTAAGTAAATGATGGGGTGTGTGTTGGGGGCAAGTGCTAATAAGAAAGTTTTATTTTTTCCAATCAAATTTCAGATTTCTGTGACCCAGAGTCATCACTCTTTAAGTCTTTTTGTTTGCTACAAATTTTCAAGCTTTATTTTTGATATGGAATTGGAAAACAGAATATAAAACACATTGCTTTGGAATAATCTCTGACTGTTTTAAAAATAAAATTTGTGCTGGGTTACTTTTTAGTGAGGCTTCTTCCCTGATGGCTTAATTGGTAAGGAATCCACCTGCAATGCAGGAAACTCCAGTTCGATCCCTGAGTCAGGAAGATCCCCCTGGAGAAGGGATAGGCTACCCACTCCAGTATTCTTGGGCTTCCCTTGTGCTCAGCTGGTAAAGAATCCTCCTGCAAGGTGGGAAACCTGATTCGACCCCTGGGTTGGGAAGATCCCCTGAAGAAGGGAAAGGCTACCCACTCCAGTATTCTGGGCTAGAGAATTCCATGGACTGGTGGACTGTGATAGCCCATTGAGTCACAAAGAGTTGGACACAACTGAGTGACTTTTCACTTTCACTTTTTAGTCATGTTGTCAATATGCAAAGTATTATTAGTAATATACATTTCATTTACTCTGCAGAAATCATATCAGCTTTCGTTACTGTAATATATCTTGTGTCCTGATTAATTATTTTTATTTGCTCATCCTACAATATGGTTGGGACTTTGAAAGCAGTCAGTCTTTGTCAAAAGAATTTTGAAAAAAGTCAAGTATCATACTAACTGAATTGGTTGCTTACAATTTAACAAATATCTAGGAGGACTACTAAGTGTCGGAATTTAGGCCAGGAGTTTTCACTTATTTTGACTAATTTTACCATCATAATACCTTTCAGATAATAGATGTTGTATTAATTCCTGTGAAGAAATCCAAACTCGAAAATGTAATTTTATTACCATAATAAATGACACTATCTGGATTTATTGGCAAATCTTTAAGTCTTGTGTACTTGCCATGATTTTATAACAATTAACAATGGATTGAAAATATAATATACTGCAATTATAATTCAAAATAGATTGAAAATATAAACTACTTTAATTGCTGCAAGCTTTATATCTTTAGAGGAGATAGGTGTTTAAGTTTTTAGGGAAAGAACACACCTTTTTTTCTTGATTGTCCTTGAAAGAGAATAGGGAAAAAATTTGTTCTGTAATCTAATGAATATTTTATAGATGAAAACCTTTACATTTTGCAGAATATGAATCAAGCCAACAGGACCACATGAGACTTCTGAGAGCAGGAGGCAAGAGAATGCAGTAAAGTATGAGAAGGTAAAATGGCAAACCTTCATATGACCATGAGGGTGAGAAAGTGTCATCATCAGGGTAGGTGAGTGGTTGAGTTGTCATAGCTGGCTGAATTACAAAATAAGCATCATTTGTAAAGCCATGATGATTGCCCTGACATAGCTAGGCCAGGGTGTCCTCACTCATGAGAGATAATTAGTAGTTGCAGATGACAGACTTGGATCTTGTTTTCCCCAAGATGCTCCAGAATGGTGTGTGGAGCTCCCAGTGAATTCAGAGAAAATGTGATTCTCAATTAAATACCTTTGCAGTATTTTCCTGTAATTTATCACAATAGCTTACAGAAATAATTAATTGCAGATATAGCTACATACATGTCTATGGCAATATAAGAAAGTAAGGATTTTCCAAAACTACTGAATGATGTATAAATTATACATATCAAGTTTCTTCAGATATCCTGGTTCAAGGGCCTTGCTCTTGCTTTGTAGGCATCAACCACAGTCTCTTCAGCAGGATCCTACCTGAACTCTCCCTGCTGAAATATATTTGCAGCTCTAATGGATTTCTTTTAGTTCACTTCTGGAAAGAAACTGAAAAGCTGATGAAAACTGTATCATTTTCAATTTTTAAAATGGCTTTTAGTTCCGTGCTAATAAATTTTAAGTCCATAGTTCATAAGTTTTGGTTTAAGCACATAATTCTTATTTTGTTTACTGTCTCAAAAGTCTTAGCATAAAATGCTACTTTCATCATTCTAGACTCTTAAGAAAAATTACCTGTCAGCTTGAATTAAAGATAGTTTTTTAAAATATGTATTTTAAGAAAAACCTCTCATTCCAAAGTGCTAAACAAACCACCACCCTTTGTTCACATACCTTTAAATTGTACACAGGAAGATAAAAAACAAGTAATGAAGAATATATATTTCTATTTAGTGATTACATATTGCTACATGAAGAATTTTGTTATAAGCAGTGTTATCAATAAAAATCATGGAAAACACTTATGAGAGGGCATGGTGGTATAGTGAAATGTGCAGAATCTAGGCCATGGATTATTCTAGAATAATTTTTGTTAATCTCTGGTTATGGGCTTCAATGTGTCATTTAATCTGTATCTTTGTGTGTGTGTGTGTGTGTGTGTGTGTGTATCTATTATTCCCCAAAACCCTCCTCCCATCCAGCCTGGCACACAATATTGAGCAGAGTTTCATGTGCTATACAATAGGTCTTTGTTGTTTATCCATTTTAAATATAGCAATGTGTACATGACCTTCCTATTGTTCCTAACTATCCATTCCCCACCACCCCCATCTCCAGAAACTATAAATTCATTTTCTAAGTCTAGGAGTCTCTTTCTGTTAAGTTTAAGTTCATTTGTATCATTTCTTTTCAAATTCCACATATAAGGGATATCATATGGTATTTCTCCTGTTCTGTCTGACTTATTTCACTTAGTATGACACTCTCTAGGTACATACATGTTGCTTCAAATGGCATTGTTTCATTCTTTTCAATGCCTGAGTAAAATTCCATCATATATATGTACCACGCCTTCATTATCCATTCCTCTGTTGATGGACATTTAGGTTGTTTCATGTCTTGGCTATTGTAAACAGTGCTTCAGTGAACATGGGGTTGCATATATCTCTTGGGGTCATGTTTTTCTCTGGATATATACCCAGGAGTAGGATTGCAGGGTCATACGGTAGCTCTATTTTTNTAGCATAAAATGCTACTTTCATCATTCTAGACTCTTAAGAAAAATTACCTGTCAGCTTGAATTAAAGATAGTTTTTTAAAATATGTATTTTAAGAAAAACCTCTCATTCCAAAGTGCTAAACAAACCACCACCCTTTGTTCACATACCTTTAAATTGTACACAGGAAGATAAAAAACAAGTAATGAAGAATATATATTTCTATTTAGTGATTACATATTGCTACATGAAGAATTTTGTTATAAGCAGTGTTATCAATAAAAATCATGGAAAACACTTATGAGAGGGCATGGTGGTATAGTGAAATGTGCAGAATCTAGGCCATGGATTATTCTAGAATAATTTTTGTTAATCTCTGGTTATGGGCTTCAATGTGTCATTTAATCTGTATCTTTGTGTGTGTGTGTGTGTGTGTGTGTGTGTGTGTATCTATTATTCCCCAAAACCCTCCTCCCATCCAGCCTGGCACACAATATTGAGCAGAGTTTCATGTGCTATACAATAGGTCTTTGTTGTTTATCCATTTTAAATATAGCAATGTGTACATGACCTTCCTATTGTTCCTAACTATCCATTCCCCACCACCCCCATCTCCAGAAACTATAAATTCATTTTCTAAGTCTAGGAGTCTCTTTCTGTTAAGTTTAAGTTCATTTGTATCATTTCTTTTCAAATTCCACATATAAGGGATATCATATGGTATTTCTCCTGTTCTGTCTGACTTATTTCACTTAGTATGACACTCTCTAGGTACATACATGTTGCTTCAAATGGCATTGTTTCATTCTTTTCAATGCCTGAGTAAAATTCCATCATATATATGTACCACGCCTTCATTATCCATTCCTCTGTTGATGGACATTTAGGTTGTTTCATGTCTTGGCTATTGTAAACAGTGCTTCAGTGAACATGGGGTTGCATATATCTCTTGGGGTCATGTTTTTCTCTGGATATATACCCAGGAGTAGGATTGCAGGGTCATACGGTAGCTCTATTTTTCGTTTTTTAAGAAAAACCACCATGCTGTTTTCCACAGTGGCTGTACCAATTTACATTCCCACCAACAGTGCAAGAGGGTTCTCTTCTCACTATACCCTCTCCAGTATTTGGTTTTTGTGAATTTTTTGATGATAGCCATTCTGACCAGTGTAAGGTGACATCTAATTGTAATCTGTATCTTAATTTTCTAATTTTAAAATGGAAATATTAATAGCACTTTGACTCATTATTTGCTAATTGAGTAAAATCCATTTATTTCTTAAAAATGGGTGAAGCTTTTATAGGATTTACATAGAAACTTTGGTTGTTAATCAATTCCACTGCTAGTTAACAGCAATATATATATATATGTTATATATATATATAAGTTATATATATATGTATACACTTTAACTTAGTTGCTAATAAGCTTGATATAAGTCAATGGTATTTTGTGGACTTGCATTAACACATGAGACAGATGAGGCTTATTTATTTTGTGTTGCTGGCCAGACTTTACCTGGAATACTGAGCTCTTTTCTGAAAAGTTCTCTTTTGAGGGTCCTTTAATCAAATCAAAGAATGTTCAAGGGGAAGCAGTGAACACATTTCTGGGTTACTATCTGGAAATCATGACATGAGGAGGCATCATTGGAGAAGGAAATTTAGGAGCTTTAGTGCTCTTTTTGATTATTCTAAGGACTCACATATGTAGGAAAGTTTGAATGTAACTGGGGGAAGTTCTGGAGGATAGGACCAGGATAAAAAGGGAATATTATAGGGAAGGAAGATTTAACTTAACATAAAAGAATTTCTAACATTTAAAGTACATTCCGTAAGCCACTTCTTGAGAGAGTAGATACTTTAGACTTCTATGTGTTTAGTGAGAGACTAGAGAGACGTTTTGAGGAACTTTTACAAGAATTAGCCTATTGTATGTTATGTACCACATTTTCTTTATCCATTTATCTGTCAATGGACATGCAGGTTGCTTCCATGTCCTGGCTATTGTAAATAGTAGTGCAATGAACATTGGGGTACATGTGTCTTTCAGAATTTTAGTTTCTCAGGAATATTAGTCAGCCATAGAAAATAATGAATTTGAGTCAGTTCTAATGAGGTGGATGAACCTAGAGCCTGTTATACAGAGTGAAGTAAGTAACAACAACAACAACAACAAAAAATATATATATATATATATAGTGTATTAACACATATATATAGAATCTAGAAAAATGGCATTGATGAACCTATTTACAGGGAAGGAATGGAGATTCAGATGTATAGACTTGTGGACACTGGGGGATGAATACAGAAAGCAGGATCAAAGTATATACAATATCATATATGAAATAGGTAGCCAGTGAGAAGTTGTTATATAAAGCAGGGAGCCCAGCCTGGTGCTTTGTGATGACCTAGAGGAGTGGGATGGGGTAGGGGAGGGATGCTTAAGAGGTAGGGGATACTAATTACTTTACAATATTGTATTCGTTTTGTTATACATCAACATGAATCTGTAAATAAATTTATATTAAAAATAAATATATTATTTGGATTTCTGTAAAAAAAAAAAAAGAGGTAGAGAATACATGTGTAATTATACCTGATTTGCATTGTTGTATAGCAGAAGCCCAACACAACGTTGTAATTGTAATTTTCCTCCAATTAAAAAATTTTTTTAAAAGAATTAGCCTAGGTTACCTCTTAAATGGTAAAGACCCTTTATACATTCATATTTTAAAGTTTATTACATTTTATAATAAAATTAATATTTAGTTAATTATTTATATGTGTCTGAGTTTATTTCTAGAAAATTACAGGTGAAAATCTAATATATTTTCATCAGTATAGTGTTCTAGTTTATGGCATTTCCCCAGATAAGCCTAAGACTTATGAAGTACCATATCCTTAAAATTTTTTTATGTTCTTGATAAATGATTTGTATATTTTTCTCTGCCATTTTTAGGAAGTGTTTAAAAATATTTTTCACCTTTCATATTACCCTAAAAGAATTTTTTGAAAGATTAGTGGTTGGAAGTATCATAGATTTATAGTGTGAGAATTTATCCAGTGTTCTTGATCCATTTGTATGCTAGTTACCAGAGCTTGCCTACCTTACCCTTGAACACACAAACACTGAAAAAGCAAAAGTAAGTAAACACTTTTTTTTAATGATTTAAGATATTTATTTATATTTTTCCATTCTCCCTCAGAGACTTTTTCAAGGAGTAATATTCTTTTTTAAAAAATATATAAATTTATTTATTTTAATTGGAGGTTAATTACTTTACAATATTGTATTGGTTTTACCATACATCAACATGAATCTGCCATGGGTATACACATTTTCCCCATCCTGAACCTCCCTCTCTATACCATCCCTCTGGGTCATCCCAGTGCACCAGCCCCAAGCATCCTGTATCATGCATGGAACTTGGACTGGCGATTTTTTTCATATATGATATTATACATGTTTCAATGCCATTCTCCCAAATCATCCCAACCTCTCCCTCCTACAGAGTCCAAAAAACTGTTCTATACATCTGTGTCTCTTTTGCTCTCTCGCATACAGGGTTATCGTTACCGTCTTTCTAAATTCCATATATATGCATTAGTATACTGTATTGGTGTTTTTCTTTCTGGCTTACTTCACTCTGTATAATGGGCTCGAGTTTCATCCACCTCATTAGAACTGATTCTTTTTAATGGCTGAGAAATACTCCATTGTGTATATGTACCATGGCTTTCTCATCCATTCATCTGCTGATGGACATCTAGGTTGCTTCCATGTCCTGGCTATTAAAAACAGTACTGCGATGAACATGGCGTACACTTCTCTTTCGATTCTGGTTTCCTTGGTGTGTATGCCCAGCAGTGGGATTGCTGGGTCATAAGGCAGTTCTATTTGCAGTTTTTTAAGGAATCTCCACACTGTTCTCCATAGTGGCTGTACTAGTTTGCATTCCCACCAACAGTGTAAGAGGCTTCCCTTTTCTCCATACCCTCTCCAGCATTTATTGCTTGTAGACTTTTGGATTGCCACCATTCTGACTGGTGTGAAATGGTACCTCATTGTGGTTTTGATTTGCATTTCTCTGATAATGAGTGATGCTGAGCATCTTTTCATGTGTTTGTTAGCCATCTGTATGTCTTCTTTGGAGAAATGTCTGTTTAATTCTTTGGCCTATATTTTGATTGGGTCGTTTGTTCTTCTGGAATTGAGTTGCAGGAGTGGCTTGTATATTTTTGAGATTAGTTGTTTGTCAGTTGCTTCATTTGCTATTATTTTCCCCCTTTCTGAAGGCTGTCTTTTCACCTTGCTTATAGTTTCCTTTGTTGTGCAGAAGCTTTTAATTTTAATTA
>SJYX01019854.1:7084-29465 GCA_006410675.1 Oreotragus oreotragus | reverse complement strand
GGAGGGATTGGGGGCAGGAGGAGAAGGGGACGACCGAGGATGAGATGGCTGGATGGCATCGTGGACTCGATGGACGTGAGTCTGAGTGAACTCCGGGAGATGGTGATGAACAAGGAGCCCTGGCGTGCTGCGATTCATGGGGTCGCAAAGAGTAGGACACAACTGAGTGACTGAACTGAACTGAAAATGTAAATTATGGGAGTAGGTCTGATGAGGTCTTTACAACCTCCAGACATTCTTTGGATTCATTGGAGAGTATATAACTTCATTGCTAAAACTAACAAGGGGGCACTCTTTCTGCCCCCTTCTGATGCCTATGCCAGAAGCTTTCTCTATCTCCTTTATAGTTTAATGAAACTTTATTACACAAAAGCTCTGAGCAATCAAGCCTCAACTCTTGCCCTGGATTGAATTCTTCTCCTCTGGGGGCCAAGAATCCCTGTGTCATGATTGAGCAACAACCTTTCAGTGGCCTTATAGAATGAGTTTGGAAGTTTACTTTCCTCTGCAATTTTCTGGAAGAGTTTGATTAGGATAGGTGTTAGCTCTTCTCTAAATTTTTGGTAGAATTCAGCTGTGAAGCCCTCTGGACCTGGGCTTTTGCTTGCTGTAAGATTTCTGATTACAGTTTCAATTTCTGTGCTTGTGATGGGTTTGTTAATATTTTCTATTTCTTCTGATTCAGCTTTGGAAAGTTGTACTGTTTTAAGAATTTTCCATTTCTTCCAAGTTGTCCATTTTATTGGCATATATAGTCTCTTATGATTCTTTGTATTTCTGTGTTGTCTGTTGTGATCTCTCCATTTTCATTTCTGATTTTATTGATTTGATTTTTCTCCCTTGTTTCTTGATGAGTCTGGCTAATGGTTTGTCAATTTTATTTATCCTCTCAAAGAACCAGCTGTTGGCTTTGTTGATTTTTGCTATGATCTCTTTTGTTTCTTTTGCATTTATTTCTGCCCTAATTTTTAAGATTTCTTTCCTTCTACTAACTCTGGGGTTCTCCATTTCTTCCTTTTCTAGTTGCTTTAGGTGTAGAGTTAGGTTATTTATTTGACTTTTTTCTTGTTTCCTGAGGTATGCCTGTATTGCTATGAACTTTCCTCTTAGCACTGCTTTTATAGTGTCCCACAGGTTTTGGGTTGTTGTGTTTTCATTTTCATTCATTTCTATGCACATTTTGATTTCTTTTTTGATTTCTTCTGTGATTTGTTGGTTATTCAGAAGCGTATTGTTCAGCCTCCAAATGTTGGAATTTTTAATAGTTTTTCTCCTGTANTCCTCTGGGGGCCAAGAATCCCTGTGTCATGATTGAGCAACAACCTTTCAGTGGCCTCATAGAATGAGTTTGGAAGTTTACTTTCCTCTGCAATTTTCTGGAAGAGTTTGATTAGGATAGGTGTTAGCTCTTCTCTAAATTTTTGGTAGAATTCAGCTGTGAAGCCCTCTGGACCTGGGCTTTTGCTTGCTGTAAGATTTCTGATTACAGTTTCAATTTCTGTGCTTGTGATGGGTTTGTTAATATTTTCTATTTCTTCTGATTCAGCTTTGGAGAGTTGTACTATTTTAAGAATTTTCCATTTCTTCCAAGTTGTCCATTTTATTGGCATATATAGTCTCTTATGATTCTTTGTATTTCTGTGTTGTCTGTTGTGATCTCTCCATTTTCATTTCTGATTTTGTTGATTTGATTTTTCTCCCTTGTTTCTTGATGAGTCTGGCTAATGGTTTGTCAATTTTATTTATCCTCTCAAAGAACCAGCTGTTGGCTTTGTTGATTTTTGCTGTGATCTCTTTTGTTTCTTTTGCATTTATTTCTGCCCTAATTTTTAAGATTTCCTTCCTTCTACTGACTCTAGGGTTCTTCATTTCTTCCTTTTCTAGCTGCTTTAGGTGTAGAGTTAGGTTATTTATTTGACTTATTTCTTGTTTCTTGAAGTAAGCCTGTATTGCTATGAACCTTCCCCTTAGCCCTGCTTTTACAGTGTCATATAGTTTTGGGGTTGTTGTGTTTTCATTTTCATTTGTTTCTATGCATATTTTGATTTCTTTTATGATTTGTTGCTTATTCAGCAGCATGTTATTCAGCCTCCATATGATGGAATTTTAAATATTTTTTCTCCTGTAATTGATATCTAATCTTACTGCATCATGTTCAGAAGAGATGCTTGGAATGATTTCAATTTTTTTTTTTTAAATTACCAAGGCTAGATTTAGGGCCCAGGATGTGATCTATTCTGGAGAAGGTTCTGTGCGTGCTTGAGAAAAAGGTGCAATTCATTGTTTTGGGCTGAAATATTCTATAGATATCAATTAGGTCTAACTGGTCTATTGTATCATTTAAAGTTTGTGTTTCCTTGTTAATTTTCTGTTTAGTTGATCTATCCATATGTGTGAGTGGGGTATTAACACTTCTATCTAATATTTTTGGGTAGGTCTGATTTTTAGCACAATTTTCTTTTAATTTTTGAGTTGATTTTTTTTTTCCTCTAATCACTTTAGTCTAATGCTATTCATAGTGCCACCTAGAGTAAACCTAACCCTTTTTCTAGATAAATTACTCTTTGTATTTAAACACAACGCCTCTACTGCCTTACCTCCAGTTATATCTTATGCTTATACTTGGGAATTATGAGGTATTTTTTAATATAGGACTTTACATTTTTTTCTTATTAAATGTCATCTTGTTAGATTTTATTTTTTTAAATATTCACTCTGCAAATTGTATATGCTGTGACAGCATGTGAAACTTTCTGCAGTATTTCATTGCATCCTAAGTGGAGTTATGTTAGACATTCATTCATTAGCCTTCTCTGAAGGGAAATCCTTAAGCTACAATTGAATCAGAAGTAGTAAATTCATTTGGCATGCTAATCAACCCCTGTGTATTAATGGATGTTACCCTTTGGTAGTACTTCCTCTTCTAGTTGCAAAATAAAACTAGAAATCACATTGATAAAAAATGTAAACTAAAAAGGATATGGTAAAATGAAAAATGCACACATGAAATGATTCCATCAGCATCTATTGACAGGCAGAGAAATTGCTTTGTGCTCAGAATGTATTAGATGTTGTAATACAGTGATAATAATAATAAAAAAAAAGAGGCAGTCTCTATCCTCTTGAAGTTTACAGTCCAGAGGGAGAGACAGATGTGAATCAATCATGCAAACATATTTCAAATTTAAGTTGCAGTAAGTTTTCCAAAAGAGTACATGTTCTTAGTGATGCATGCTAAATTATTAGGGATTTCCAGGTGAAGCTGGTGGTAAAGTACCCACCTGCCAATGCAGGAGATGCAGGTTTGATCCCTAAGTCTGGAAGATCCCTGGGAAAAGGAAATGACAACCCACTCCAGTATTCTTGTCTGGAGAATATCTTGGACAGAGAACCCTGGTGGACTATAGTCCATAGGGTTGCAAAGAGTCGGATGTGACTGAAGCGACTTAACACAAACACATTGTCCCAAAATAATAACAATCAGGTTCTAGGTGAGGACATAGTGAAATGAGACTACCGTGAATAACTATTTGGTGGATTTGGACATTGGAAACATGAGACTACATTATTTTATTCTCTCTACTCTAATATTTGCTATAATAAAGAGTGGTAGACATGAAGAAGTTCAGCTCTTTACTGATAGTAAGTATAGGAGATACTCAATTTGATGTAATAGAAGAATTTGATACAGGCAGGAAAGTATAGAATGACTTCTGACAGGAGATGACAATTTAGATTAGAAGGATGAACAGGAGTCAGGTGACTTAAAAATTAAAAACAAAAGATCCAAAGCTCTATTGCACAGGGAGCAATGTTGGGTCTGAGAGATAAAGAGAGCCAGTGTGGTGGAGAGCTTGAGGATGGATGGGGAGGAGGTTAAGTATATGTAGCTGAAAAGTGAAGCAAAGGCCAGATGAAGAATGAATTTTGTTCTAATAGCTAAAGGAAGTCATAGAAGGATCATATGCATGGAAGCAACAAAATCATATTTGCTTTTAGAAAAGATTGTTCTGGCTGTTTTGTGAAGACTGATTTTGAGGACACATAGGGTGTTGCAGGAGGACTAATCAGAAGCTGCACAGCTTCTCCAGAAAACGTCCTTGTTACATTAGCACCCTCAAGCTTTAGCATCTATTAGTTTAGACAAATAGCTTTCCCTGTTGATTTTACCACTTCTAAATCCTATAATTCTCTCTTCTCTTTAGATGTTCTACCATCTTCCATGTGTAAATCTCCTTCAACTCATGTCTAGAATAGTAAACAGCCTAAACTCTCCAGTTTTATCTTCTATCAGAAGCTTTCTTGCTTCCTTAGCCTGCAATCCATTCTTTAAAAAATGCATGTCCCATGAAGAGTTCCGAGCTTAGAACATTTCTGGCTCTTATATTTTGAACTGAATTGAGTTCCACAGTTTCTAAATGGCGATGGTAACATTACCAGATGAAATACCAGACATCCAACTCAATCTGAAATTTAGATTAACAGTGAATACATTTTGTATAAAAATTGGGATACACTTATATGCAATATATAGGATATGGAATATTTAGTGTTAACACTAAAAATTATATGCGATTTGTCAGAAATTCAAATTTGGCTGACTCTCCTGTTTGTTTTGTTTTCTTTTTAATAAATCTGACAAGCCTAGGGGATGGAAGGCAAGTAAATATCTTGAATCCAAGCTGAATGACTACCACATCCATTTCATGAATGATAGAAAAACAATAATATAGACATTTGCAAACATATAGTAAGTTGAATTGCAGTATTATGCTTACTGTTTTTGACATTTCTACTATTTCAAATATAATGAAAGAAATATACATTTAAAATAAGTGGACCATTTCCTACTTGCTCACATTAACAAAGATTAAACCAAATATTTAAAGTGTGCTGATTTGGAGGAATCCTGCCCAGAATCTCACATCTGTTGATCCAGACCTACCTTTAATAAATTTCTTACTTGAACCATGTCTTTGTCCTGATTCTTGTCCTTCCTTCTCTCTGTTATTGTGAGCAGAGACTTATACAATCCCATTATGAACTGATACCATCCCATATCCCATTATGAACTGATGACCCCACAATAGTTCCCAAGGTGGAAAGCGATCTCTTTTACAAAAACTTTAGGGAGAGTCCATTGTAAACTTTTGTAAAACCATCTACTGCTTGCCTCCTGATTTCCCTTTCCTCTCTTTATGTTGTATTTATAATGAACTGGAAATCACATTGGGAAGGGGATGGAAATTGTGCACTTAAAAGAACAATTCAAAGGACATCTAACGCCTTAATTTAATATAGAAACTATAAAATATTTATGAATAAAATATTTTAACTTGAACTTAATGATCAGTGTAAGATATTTTTTAAACACTGCTTCCTAAGTCTGTTAAAATGAAGCACAAAAATGCCAATCCAGCCAGTTTGATAATAATTCTGAGAAAGAAGTTAAGTAATGTTTTCATGTAAGTAGTTTCTCTAATTACTTTGATTTTACAAAGAAGTTATTTATATTGCTTTGGTGGTACACAGGGGCTTCCCTGATAGCTCAGTTGGTAAAAAATCCACCTTTAATGGAGAAGACCCCTTTTCAATTCCTAGATCCAGGGGAGATCCTCTGGAGAAGGGATAGACTACCCACTACAGTATTCTTGGGCTTCCCTTGTAGCTCAGCTGGTAAAGAATCCACCTGCAATCAGGGAGACTTGTGTTTGTTCCCTGGGTTGGGAAGATCCTCTGGAGAAGGGAAAGGCTACCCACTCCAGTATTCTGGCCTCGAGAATTCCGTGGACTGTAGAGTCCATGGTTTTGCAAAGAGTCAGACACGACTGAGCAACTTTCACTGTCACTTGGTGGTATACAGGCTAATATTAATTCATAATACTCTTATTAATACATAATATTAAAGCTGCTATATATCAAGTTGTATTTTGAAATTTCACTTTATTAGAATAATAGAAATCTTTAAAGTTATCAATTTAATATATATATCAGTTCAGTTCAGTCGCTCAGTCGTGTCCAACTCTTTGCAACCCCATGAATCGCAGCACGCCAGGCCTCCCTGTTCATCACCATCTCCTGGAGTTCACTCAGACTCAATATATACATATGTGTGTATTATTGAGATGAAGGTAATGGGAATCCACTTTAGTATTTGTGCCTGCTAAATCCTATGAACAGAGGAGCCCGGCAGGCTACAGTCCATGGAGTCACAAAGATTCGGACACGACCTAGCAACTGAACAATAATTATAGCAATGTGGAGTATGTTTTGCGTGAAAATGCAGAATATATTTTTAAATAAATTTAAACTGCTATTTTTTTTACTATTGAAAAAATTTTAGTAGTTATATGAAAATTTCTTACCCACATTTTGGAATTTAATTTTATTGAGTTTTAAATTATTATTAAATTTTTAAGCATTTTTTACTTTTATAAAACCTTTGGGGCCATATCATTATACAAATGAAAATTATTTGGAGAATCAAAATAATATGTTTTATTAACATAAATTATTTAAGTTTATAAGCAGCTATCTTTATGGAGCCCAATAAGAATTTCTTTTGGGGATATTGAGTATAGCTTATTTATCATGAATGTCAGAGACAAGGAAATGAAGATGGATATATGTAAATGTGTAGATAACTATAATAAATATTATATGCAAAGAAGATTCAGCAGAATTTCTGCTGAATAACTCAGTGGGCCATTAAGAAGTAAATATTCAGCAAACTATAAAATGAATTTTGAGGAAAGTTTGCATGTTAAAACAAATTTTAAATCTTTAATCAAAGATCTGTATTCCTAATAAGTGGGCTCTGTTTACTTGATGTAGTGTTACACAGTTTCCCTGGGAGTTTTGGAAATATTGGTGATAACATTGTTGGATAAAATGTTGGTGAAATGGTAGAAGACTGAAAAACTAAACTGATTTCAATGAGGATGATATTTGTGGTATGGTATAATGGAGACCAGATTGAAGAACTATTTTCCATATAGACTGAGCGTGGCTAAGTTCCAGACGTGTACAAAGGAAATTTTGGTTATCTCTTTAGAAGAACCAGGCTTAAGCAGTACTGGCTTTAGGTCAATTAGCAGAAAGCCAGTTCACTCAATGACTCAGTTCACTTATTTCTTTTTATCATATACTGTTTCAGTTTACCAGCTTTGTCTTCATAAACTTCCTTTTGTCTTCATAACATCTCTTAAAGTAATGTTTAATGTGCTCCTGACTCCCAACCTTGTTATAGTAGCTGGAGACCTTGGAACCAAGAAAGAGAGAGATTTAAATGCAGAGGAACATAATTTTGGATAAAGTGAATTCTTACCAATATAGTGTTCATCAATATATTAAATGTATTTTTATTCTTTATTAATATGTTCTTCATATATTTTTAGCCAAAAGAAAACATTAATTTACACTAATGAGAATTTGTCTTTTGGAGAATAGATTGTTATGAAAACATTTTAGGACTTTATTTTTATGTAACTAGATAATATGTTCATAAATAATACTATATTATTAATAGAACAGAACATCAACAATTTTATTTTTATATGTTCCTCACTTCCTGCTTGTCTCACTCTGTCTTTCTCAACTACAGTTTCCCTCTTCTCCTTAGTCTTCTACTTAAAAAGCTATCTTGAAAACTAAAATGAAAAAGGCTAAAATGAAGAGAGAATTATATATATATATAATTTGAAAATCAATATGTAAATTGAAATTTAGTTTAATGATTCTGATTTCTGATTCATTTTTCTCATCTTTGGTAAAGCTTATTCTTTCTAAAAGGCAAAAAAACCACAAGAAAACATGACTATGAAGGAACTATTTTTATCACAGTAAGGGAAAGGGAGTAAAGGGAAATGGATCTGAGTTACAAACTACATTTAAGACATGTATAGTTGAAACATTAAATTTCACCAGCTCAGGATGGGTCTTTTAATGTCACAAATCAGTTTTGTGATCTGAATCAGTAAACTGATGGCTGAAAAAAAATCTCTGTATTTACATATGCTCCTAAGGGTGGCAAAGTGTATGCTTATTATTCATGAAATCCCCACTTTTCCCACTTTTATTTTGGATACATTTAGGCTATCATTTCTTAGCAGCCAAATATAAAATAGTCAGAAATATGTAAACCACAAATTAGATTGAACTAACTAGTCAGGAATTGAGATTAATTAAATGACTTAGTTTTGCATCATCTTGCCAAACCTGGTGGCAGTTAAACACAGCAAGAGAATGTGCTAAGATTGAAATGGATAGTAAGTATGATCATCTGTCACCAAAGAAAATTTTCTATGGCAATTATGACCTTAAGTTTCTCTTGAATTGTGAGCTGTTGAAAATATCATTGCTCAGTTTCAGCAGGATGAGAAAAGTAGTCTCTTCAGTTTTCATGAAAGCATGCTTAAATGAGATGACTTAGTAATAAACCTTGTACAGTTTTGATATTTAGTAAGGAGCATAAATATTAGGTTTTCATCACCACTGCTCATTCAATTTTAAACAGCTTGCTATGAAAAATTTAAAAATATTATTTATGAACATATTATCTAGTTATATAAAAATAAAGTCCTAAAATGTTTTCATAATAATCTATTCTCCAAAAGATAAATTCTCATTAGTGTAAATTAATGTTTTCTTTTAGATAAAAATATATGAAGAGCATATTAATAAAGGATAAAAATATAGTCAATATATTGATGAACACTATATTGGTAAGAATTCACCATCGTAGCAGATGGTGGCTCAGAAGGTAAAGCGTCTGTCTACAATGCGGGAGACCTAGGTTTGATCCCTGGGTCGGGAAGATCCCCTGGAGATGAAAATGGCAATCCACTCCAGTACTATTTCCTGGAAAATCCCANGAGCATATTAATAAAGGATAAAAATATAGTCAATATATTGATGAACACTATATTGGTAAGAATTCACCATCGTAGCAGATGGTGGCTCAGAAGGTAAAGCGTCTGTCTACAATGCGGGAGACCTAGGTTTGATCCCTGGGTCGGGAAGATCCCCTGGAGATGAAAATGGCAATCCGCTCCAGTACTATTTCCTGGAAAATCCCATGGACAGAGAAGCCTGGTAGGCTAAAGTCCAAGGGGATGCAAAGTCGTACACAACTGAACGACTTCACTCACTAAACCTTTCTTAACATTTCCAGACTATTCTGAGGCATTTTAATGAACATTTTTTCTAAATTAATTGGCTGTATTGTATATGGTGCTTATTAGTGGGAACTCTCTACTCAGTATTTTTCATCTTTTTTGGGCAGTTATAGGTAACATTTAGCTTTTGGTTTATATCTACTAAAGATATTTATATGCAAGAATTCCTGAAATGGTTGAAACTAAAAAATGGAAATTCCATTTCCTGGGAATGTTATGTTTTTTAGAAGGCAGTGTATAAAGTACTGCTAGGTAGACTAAGTGTATGACTTTAAATAAGCATCTCTTTTTCTAGTATGTCTGTGTTTTTTTTGTTTGCTTGAAAAATAACTTATGTTTACCAAAGGGGAAATGTGGGAGAGAGGAATATAACTAGAAGTTTCAGATTTACATATATACATTACTCTTCTATATAAAACAGATAATCAATAAAGGTGTGATGTTCACAGGGAAGTCTATCAATATTCTGTAATAACCTATATGAGAAAGAATCTGAAAAAATGGATATAGATATATTTATAACTGAATCACTTTTTATATAGTGGTAAATCAACTATACTCCAATATAAACTAAAACTTAAATTTAAAAAAAATTAAATAAAGAGATCTAGAAATTAAGGCACCTGAGCTAGCAATGAAACTGTGTGAAAAATCATGATCAGCCAGCAGACACTGAGTCCTTGGCTGCAACTCCCTTCATAGACTGTAATGACTGTGTACCAAATCTGATGTGCAGAAGGCAGCTTTCCCATGAGGGCTGTCAAGTCAGCTTTAAAAACACACATATCATTCTACTAAAACTTGGTGTGGAAAACCACCACATCAAATAAAGTATCTGCTAGTTTAATGCTTCTACATGATTAAGAAATAGGTCATTTTTACAGTTTGAATTTAAAGCATAAATATATTGGTAATCCCCATGGATGAAGGACTGATTTTTTTACTCCCAAACTGGTATGTTGTTACGTGCATAAGTTACCTCTTCCATACTCCATTTATAATATTTTCACTACACAAATTTATGCAGAAATTATCACTAAGAGACTTATTGGGATACGAGTGAACATCACTTATTAGATACCCTTTTCCTCACCTCTCACTATAGATATATCAACAACAAAAATAAATGCAATTGTCAACTCCCCAAAGTAACATAGACAAAAGGCAAGAATCAAGAACTTGAAGAAACATGAGATCAAATCAACAGTGTTTTTAAAAAGATACCTCATAGAGAGTTCTGTGCAGATTGCATGAAATATGGTAATTGGAACCAAATTTCACAGTCTGAAATTCATTGAATATGAATTTGAAGTGAATCTAAAGCAGAAAAATATCACAAGTAAACATCACTTGAAGCTATTGAAAGTCAGGAATGAGCAATGGGCAATGGATCTGGATCACATATGGCAGTATTTCATTCTTTTTCAAAAAGACAACCCACAGAATGGGAGAAAATATTTGCAAATGAAGGAACCAACCAAGAATTAATCTCCAAAATATATAAACAGCTCATGCAACTCTTATGGAAAAAACAAACAACCTGATCAAAAAATGCCATTTCTCCCAAGAAGACATACAGATGGCCATAAAGCACATGAAAATGTGCTTAGCATCATTAACTATTAAAGAAATGTAAATCAAAACTAAACTGTGATATCACATCACACTGGTCAGAATGGCCTTCATCAAAATGTCTACAAATGATGAATGCTGGAAGGGTGTGTAGAAAGGAAAAGCCTCCTACACTGCTAGTGAAATGAAAGTGAAAGTCACTCAGTTGTGACACCATGGACTGTATAATTCATGGAATTATTCAGGCTAGAATACTGGAGTGGGTAGCTTTTCCCTTCTCCAGGAGGAACTTCCCAACCCAGGGATCAAATCGAGGTCTCCTGCATTGCAGGCAAATTTTTTGGCAGCTATTATGGAATTTAAATTGATGTGGTCACTATGGAGAACAGTAAGGAAGTGCCTTAAAAAGCTATATGCTGTCTTGGTTGGTTATAACCTTCCTTCCAAGGAGTAAGTGTCTTTTAATTTCATGGCTGCAATCACCATCTGCAGTGATTTTGGAGCCCAAACAAATAAAGTCTGACACTGTTTCCACTGTTTACCCATCTATTTGGCATGAAGTGATGGGACCAAGTGCCATGATCTTTGTTTTCTGAATGTTGAGCTTTAAGCCAACTTTTTCACTCTCCACATTCACTTTTATCAACAGACTTTTTAGTTCCTCTTCACTTTCTGCCATAAGGGTGGTGTTATCTGCATATCTGAGGTTATTGATATTTCTCCTGGCGATCTTGATTCCAGCTTGTGCTTCTTCCAGCCCAGCGTTTCTCAGGATGTACACTGCATAGAAGTTAAATAAGCAGGGTGACAGTATACAGCCTTGACATACTCCTTTTCCTATTTGGAACCAGTCTGTTGTTCCATGTCCAGTTCTAACTGTTACTTCCTGACCTGCATATAGGTTTCCCAAGAGGCAGGTCAGGTGGTCTGGTATTCCCATCTCTTTCAGAATTTCCCACAGTTTATTGTGATCCACACAGTCAAAAGCTTTGGCATAGTCAATAAAGCAGAAATGGATGACTCTTTTGGAACCCTCCTGCTTTTTCCATGATCCAGCGGATGTTGGCAATTTGATCTCTGGTTCCTCTGCCTTTTCTAAAACCAGCTTTAACATCTAGAAGTTCCTGGTTCACGTATTGCTGAAGCCTGGCTTGGAGAATTTTGAGCATTACTTTACTAGCNTGTTGGCAATTTGATCTCTGGTTCCTCTGCCTTTTCTAAAACCAGCTTTAACATCTAGAAGTTCCTGGTTCACGTATTGCTGAAGCCTGGCTTGGAGAATTTTGAGCATTACTTTACTAGCATGTGAGATGAATTCAATTGTGCAGTAGTTTGAGCATTCTTTGGCATTGCCTTTCTTTGGGATTTAAGAGAGAAGTAAGCTTCCCTGGTGGCTCAGAGGTTAAAGCATCTGCCTGCAATGTGGGAGACCTGGGTCAATCCCTGGGTCTGTACGATCCCCTGGAGAAGGAAATGGCAACCCACTCCAGTATTCTTGCCTGGAGAATCCCATGGACGGAGAAGCCTGGTGGACTACAGTCCACAGGGTCCCAAAGAATTGGACACGACTGCACTTCACTTTCACTTTCTTTGGGATCGGAATGAAAACTGACCTTTTCCAGTCCTGTGGCCACTGCTGAGTTTTCCAAATTTGCTGGAATATTTGAGTACAGCATCATCTTTCAGGATTTGAAATAGCTCAACTGGAATTCCATCACCTCCACTAGCCTTGTTCCTAGTGATGCTTTCTAAGACTCACTTGACTTCACATTCCAAGATGTCCAGCTCTAGGTGAGTGATCATACCATCGTGATTATCTTTGTCGAGAAGATTTTTTTTTGTACAGTTCTTCTGTACAGAAGTACAGTTTTGTACTGTACTTCTTTTGTACAGTATTCTTGCCACCTCTTCATAATATCTTCTGCTACTGTTAGGGCCATACAATTTCTGTCCTTTATCGAGCCCATCTTTGCATGAAATGTTCCCTTGGTATCTCTAATTTAGTCTATCCTTTTCCAGTGAATCTTTCCATGCCAGGAATCAAGCTAGACTTTCCTGCATTGCAGGCAGATTCTTTACCAACTGAGCTATCAGGGAAGCCCTAACCAAGACATGGAAGCAACCTAAATGTCCATCAACAGAAGAATTGACAAAGAAGATGTGATACCTATGTACAATGGCATATTACTCAGCCATTAAAAAAAAAAAAAATGAAATAGATCGCTTTTCTCTGAGACCTTGGACAAAGGTAGTTTTCCGGTCTTCTGCCAAGATCTGCTTAAGGGTGGAGGAGAGAATTTTAAAGGCAATTTCCCCCATTTCTCCTTAGTACTTTCCCACTGAAAATCGCCTGAGCTTTTTGTTCAGATCTCCTTCAATAGTGAGGTGACCCCCACATCTCAGCTGATCCACCAGCCAGTTTCTGTTTCATGAGGAAAAATGGAACAGGATGATTCTGTGATTCTCCAGGTAAAAGACTCTTTCTTACTCATTGCAGTAAGTAATTAAAGACTTAACTCTTTCACTTATTTTTTGTTGCTTTTTTTTTTCTTGTTCTTCTGTGACTTTATTTATTTTTTTGTATTTATTTATTTGGATATTTCTACACCTGACAGCTTGGATCTCTCTGTCCCAACGCAAGTGAGCTCCTGACAGGTATATGTATAGAAAATAGTCATAAGTTTAGATGTAATTAAAGATGTACATTTACTAATTGTCTATCTAGAAGGACATAGTTTCCATAATTATTTTTATATTAAAGATAAATTAAGTCAAGGTAAAGTAGCCAATATTGTGTTCATGCTAATTTAAGCCAATTATATTTCCTAATATACTAATTTATAATAATTTTTTATTTTCATTAATATAATAAGTTCCAAAAATTGAGATAGTCTTTGTTAGCTAAACTGTTGATTTAAGAAAGAAACTAATTAGAAAGAATTTGCTGTTGATATTTTACATGCTTAGACTGCTAATAGAAATGTTGCTGTCTAAATGAAAAAAATTGTATGTACAGGTTAACTTCTTTTCCAAGTTTAATTTCAATTTAGTAGAACCTTAACACACTGTGTATGTCTTAATGTCTCAGTGGGTTTAGTAACTCAACAATAAAATCATACCTCCTGCTGCATTTTTGTGGTATAATTTGAAGGCCATCTTACACAAGGTTCCCACAGTGATTAAACAAATTTTTCACTAATATTTACACTAATCTTTTAAAGTATAACTTTGAAGATAAAAAAGAGGTGGAGATATAAATGTTTAATTATACAGACTGAATAAAATTTTAACATTTATTTAGAACTTTTTCAATCATTTCAGTGTGGTTAGTCATTCATCCAGAATCCTCATTGTTCTAAACTTATGAGCTTGCTTTCTCATGGAGGATTCATGAACTGACACTGAGATAACTGACTGGGAACTGGGTTTCTAGATGTTTTCTTATTCCATTATCTAGATAAATGTTAAAGGAAGTTAACATTTTTTGTCCATTTGAAAAAATACTAAGTCCTTATATTTGATTTAGGTAAATATTTGCTCTGAAGTAGCAAATGTTCTATATTTAAATTAATTAACTACTTACTGCATAGTGGATTCAGTGAGTAAATACATGTAAAAGCATTTTAGCTTAGTTCCTTGCACATCTTAAACATGTAATAGATATTAACATTATTTTTATTACTATTTTATACTTTTTTTCTGCATTACTTTTACATTATCTTTTCATTGTATTTGTCTTCTACTAAATTGCCTTCTCTTACAAGGCAGGGATACTCTCTTGCTTATCTCTGATTCCTTAGACAATGCACTGGTTCAGATTCATAATAGGAAGTTAATAAACGCTTTTCAGATTTATCAGTTAANTTTATACTTTTTTTCTGCATTACTTTTACATTATCTTTTCATTGTATTTGTCTTCTACTAAATTGCCTTCTCTTACAAGGCAGGGATACTCTCTTGCTTATCTCTGATTCCTTAGACAATGCACTGGTTCAGATTCATAATAGGAAGTTAATAAACGCTTTTCAGATTTATCAGTTAAATACAATAGGAAAATAATATTGATATGCTGTTAATTTGACATATTGTGTTCATTCTAGTGTAGAATGGCAAAATGATTAACTTTTCTTACCTAATGAAATACAGGAGTGCAGGTTCTCTTACTTTCTGTGGTTATCTCTTATGAGTAGTCTTGGACTCCCTGTAGCCACTCATAGGTCCTGGAGGGAAAATACCATGTTACTTTTTCCAGTCAATTATGTGCCTGTGATCAACTTCTGAACATTTAAATCTAAGTGGAAGACAAAATAGGTGGTTTTTTTTTTTTTTTTTTAGTTCACAATCAAGGATCTCAAGATTTATGCATTTTTTTTATTTATCCAAAATCAGCATTGCTCAATAGAGTAAATCAATTTTGTTGAATATGATTTGTATCTTGTCTTTAATAATACTGTTTTTGTAGCTAAGATGAAAGTGGTATTGAATGACAATGAGATTTGTCAGTCATATAGGCAAAAATCTAGGGTTTAAACTAAAAATCTGTGTTAAGTATACTAGTTATGGATAAGGATTTATTATACAATTCCATTATCTCAAACTCTGGGAGAATGAAATGTTATTAGTTATTTTTAAGAATGCTATGCATTTTCTTACACAACTTAATATTTCCTTTGTCTTCCATTTTCTCTAGAATGAGCATTCAGCATGTAATACTGGAATGTACAACTTTTATGATGCAAACTTACAGTATTTTATTTCTCACAAATTGATGAGTGACTAATTTTAAAGGATTTGCCATTCTTCTCTAGTGTAGTATCCAATGTATAGAAGGTTTAGTGCTTTGAAGTTATTAGAAAAGATACTTATCAGAAAATAGAGTTATTTATCATCTTGTTATCCCTGTTCTGGCCTTTTTCTATCTTTGCTCATGCATATATCTTGACATCTCAGTTCAGTCCCACAGGTAAATTCCTCTCCTCCCTTTTCTCTGTTCAAGACTTGCAGTGAGTTCAAAGGAAGCCATGAGCACAGAGAAAGTTTTGCCTTAGAGAATTTAACCATAGTAAATAATCTGAGTGAATACTGCAAGTTTTAAAAGAAATGTAGGTACCACAGCAGGATATAATATTAAGTGAAAATGAAAAGGAATATCCCACAAGATACTCAGTGGGATGACAAGAGAAAGTTGAACTTTTATTCCTTATCTAAATAATTTCATCATAATTTCTCTGTGCTATTGAAGTTCATCAGGGAATGTCAGGGTATCACCTTTTGAGTTAGGCTAATATGATTTCCAAAACCTCCTGATCTTTCTCTTTAGTTGGAGTATCATCTTGGCAAGTTAATTCAGAATTTTTATCATATACCTACTCTTGGGTTTGTTGTGAGTAATGTTCTAGAATTTGTAACTCTAAGGAATCCTTAAACATCAGATGTAAATTTTAAGATTTCTCAGAGAGATCTTATTTTAACCCACAGCATCTCATTTATGTGTGCCCATATATATTTTAAAGAGGAAAGTAAAAGAAAGGAAAGGAAAATGGGAAAGATAGGACAGGGAAAGGAAGGGGAGGGGAGATAGGAAAGGAAATGTTTATGGAGTGTTGTGGAGAGAGAAAGAATTAGGATTACCACCTATTTGCCTATGTTCTCTCATCCATCAAAAGCATGGTATTTTATGACCTGAGTGTCTTTCTCTATATGGATGTAGCCTGGAATGTTATCAACTCCTCTTGAGGTCAAGACTCAGTTCCTCCCTGCCAAAAATCCTGTTTTAAGAATACTGACTGGCTTGGGTTGTTTCTGAATTTTATATACATAGACAATAAATGCCAAGGTCATTATTCTTCATCCCTGGCCAGACAGTTACACTGTTCTTACCTCTTTTCTCTTATTATCAAAAACAGTGCACTCTTTCTCAAACATATTATATCAAAAGTGCTGTCTTCATTGGATTATATTTCTTCTAAGACTCTTTTAATGAATCAAAAATCTGCTATTACTGGCTCTGTTATATAATCTTGTTTCTGAAAATACAATTTAATAATATTTCTAATTAAGACTTTTGAATAGTAGATATTTTTTCAGTATATGAGTGAGTAAATTTGTTCTAACAGTACATTGGTTAATCTAGCCAAAGTGATATATCTTAAAACAAACTACTTAATATCTAAACATATTTTATTTTATAAGGCTCTCCATTCCTTTTTTCTCCAAAGCAGTAAAGCTGCAGTGTTCTTATAAAAATTGCTATACAGGTTGTGAAAGTTCATAACAAATTGCTTGTCATATAGCATTCTCAATCAATGTTATTCCCACATTTCTTCTTAGTGGTGCCTGTTCTTCATCCATAGTGAATTGCTCTTGATTTCAAAATCTAAGGTAAAAGCATTTTCCTAAGAGAGTAAATTATGTTATTGTCAAGCTACTTTTATAAAAATGATGTGTTGGACCCAGCTGAAAAGTTTATGGACTTATCCTGGTAAAAATGCATGAATTTGCTACATTTTTATTTTCTGAGTCATAGCTGAGTTGACAATTGTTTGCCTGCTTTATTACTTTATTGAGAAACAGATGGAATCTAACAAAATGTTCCACTTTTCTCTTTGGAAGCTTCAAGACATTCTGATTAATATAGTGTGTGTGTGTATGTGTATTTGTTATGTGCATAGGCTCAAAAATTCTTAGAAAAGTATTATCAAATGAAATCAAATAATGTATAAAATAATCATATGCCATACCCTAGCAGGATTTATCCCAGGTATGCAAGACTGATGCAACATTTCATAATCAACCAATGTAATCCATCACATTAATAAGCTAAAGAAGAAAAATCAAAGGACCATATCAAGAGATGCTAAAAAAGCATTTGACAAAATACAACACACATTTACAATAAAAATTCTCAGTAAATGAGGAATAGAGGGGAATATCTTCAACTTGAGAAAGCATATCTTCAAAAAACCTAAAGGACACATCATACCTAATGAATATCTAGAAAATTTCCCAGTAAAATCAGAAAGAACTAAATAAATGGAGATATATTCCACATTTTTTGATAACAAGACTAAAAATTGTCAAGATGACAGTTTTTCCCAACTAGATCTGTAGTTTCTGTGCAGTCCTTACCAAAAAAAAAAAAAAATTAAGTATACTAGTTATGGATAAGGATTTGTTATACAATTCCATTATCTCAAACTCTGGGAGAATGAAATGTTATTAGTTATTTTTAAGAATGCTATGCATTTTCTTACACAACTTAATATTTCCTTTGTCTTCCATTTTCTCTAGAATGAGCATTCAGCATGTAATACTGGAATGTACAACTTTTATGATGCAAACTTACAGTATTTTATTTCTCACAAATTGATGAGTGACTAATTTTAAAGGATTTGCCATTCTTCTCTAGTGTAGTATCCAATGTATAGAAGGTTTAGTGCTTTGAAGTTATTAGAAAAGATACTTATCAGAAAATAGAGTTATTTATCATCTTGTTATCCCTGTTCTGGCCTTTTTCTATCTTTGCTCATGCATATATCTTGACATCTCAGTTCAGTCCCACAGGTAAATTCCTCTCCTCCCTTTTCTCTGTTCAAGACTTGCAGTGAGTTCAAAGGAAGCCATGAGCACAGAGAAAGTTTTGCCTTAGAGAATTTAACCATAGTAAATAATCTGAGTGAATGCTGCAAGTTTTAAAAGAAATGTAGGTACCACAGCAGGATATAATATTAAGTGAAAATGAAAAGGAATATCCCACAAGATACTCAGTGGGATGACAAGAGAAAGTTGAACTTTTATTCCTTATCTAAATAATTTCATCATAATTTCTCTGTGCTATTGAAGTTCATCAGGGAATGTCAGGGTATCACCTTTTGAGTTAGGCTAATATGATTTCCAAAACCTCCTGATCTTTCTCTTTAGTTGGAGTATCATCTTGGCAAGTTAATTCAGAATTTTTATCATATACCTACTCTTGGGTGTGTTGTGAGTAATGTTCTAGAATTTGTAACTCTAAGGAATCCTTAAACATCAGATGTAAATTTTAAGATTTCTCAGAGAGATCTTATTTTAACCCACAGCATCTCATTTATGTGTGCCCATATATATTTTAAAGAGGAAAGTAAAAGAAAGGAAAGGAAAATGGGAAAGATAGGACAGGGAAAGGAAGGGGAGGGGAGATAGGAAAGGAAATGTTTATGGAGTGTTGTGGAGAGAGAAAGAATTAGGAATACCACCTATTTGCCTATGTTCTCTCATCCATCAAAAGCATGGTATTTTATGACCTGAGTGTCTTTCTCTATATGGATGTAGCCTGGAATGTTATCAACTCCTCTTGAGGTCAAGACTCAGTTCCTCCCTGCCAAAAATCCTGTTTTAAGAATACTGACTGGCTTGGGTTGTTTCTGAATTTTATATACATAGACAATAAATGCCAAGGTCATTATTCTTCATCCCTGGCCAGACAGTTACACTGTTCTTACCTCTTTTCTCTTATTATCAAAAACAGTGCACTCTTTCTCAAACATATTATATCAAAAGTGCTGTCTTCATTGGATTATATTTCTTCTAAGACTCTTTTAATGAATCAAAAATCTGCTATTACTGGCTCTGTTATATAATCTTGTTTCTGAAAATACAATTTAATAATATTTCTAATTAAGACTTTTGAATAGTAGATATTTTTTCAGTATATGAGTGAGTAAATTTGTTCTAACAGTACATTGGTTAATCTAGCCAAAGCGATATATCTTAAAACAAACTACTTAATATCTAAACATATTTTATTTTATAAGGCTCTCCATTCCTTTTTTCTCCAAAGCAGTAAAGCTGCAGTGTTCTTATAAAAATTGCTATACAGGTTGTGAAAGTTCATAACAAATTGCTTGTCATATAGCATTCTCAATCAATGTTATTCCCACATTTCTTCTTAGTGGTGCCTGTTCTTCATCCATAGTGAATTGCTCTTGATTTCAAAATCTAAGGTAAAAGCATTTTCCTAAGAGAGTAAATTATGTTATTGTCAAGCTACTTTTATAAAAATGATGTGTTGGACCCAGCTGAAAAGTTTATGGACTTATCCTGGTAAAAATGCATGAATTTGCTACATTTTTATTTTCTGAGTCATAGCTGAGTTGACAATTGTTTGCCTGCTTTATTACTTTATTGAGAAACAGATGGAATCTAACAAAATGTTCCACTTTTCTCTTTGGAAGCTTCAAGACATTCTGATTAATATAGTGTGTGTGTGTATGTGTATTTGTTATGTGCATAGGCTCAAAAATTCTTAGAAAAGTATTATCAAATGAAATCAAATAATGTATAAAATAATCATATGCCATACCCTAGCAGGATTTATCCCAGGTATGCAAGACTGATGCAACATTTCATAATCAACCAATGTAATCCATCACATTAATAAGCTAAAGAAGAAAAATCAAAGGACCATATCAAGAGATGCTAAAAAAGCATTTGACAAAATACAACACACATTTACAATAAAAATTCTCAGTAAATGAGGAATAGAGGGGAATATCTTCAACTTGAGAAAGCATATCTTCAAAAAACCTAAAGGACACATCATACCTAATGAATATCTAGAAAATTTCCCAGTAAAATCAGAAAGAACTAAATAAATGGAGATATATTCCACATTTTTTGATAACAAGACTAAAAATTGTCAAGATGACAGTTTTTCCCAACTAGATCTGTAGTTTCTGTGCAGTCCTTACCAAAAAAAAAAAAAAAATCCCAGCAAGTATTTTGTGGACATTGAGAAACTAATTTTTTTATTTTATTTTTTAATTTAAATGTATTTATTTTAATTGGAGGCTAAGTACTTTACAATATTGTATTGGTTTTAAAGTTATTATGGAGAGGCATTGACACAAAATAGCCACCATAATATTGAAGGAGAATTACCAAATTGAAAGACTGACACTACCTGAATCACAACTTATACAATTACCACAATAAGGAGTTTGTGATATTGATGACAGAATAGACAGATATATCAATGGGAACAGAATAGAAAGCCCAGAAATGGACCCGTTTAAATACAGTCAATTCATCTTTGACGAAGGAGCCCAGGCAATACAGTGGAGAAAGGATAGTCTTTTCAATAACTGATACTCAATGAACTGAACATTTATATGCAAAATCTAGACACAGACCTTGCCTTGTGTAATTCACAAAACCTAACTAAAAGTGAGTCACAGACCTAAATTTAAATGCAAAATTATGAAGCTATTAGGAGAAGGCAATGGCACCCGACTCCAGTACTCTTGCCTGGAGAATCCCAGGGACGACGGAGCCTGGTGGGCTGTCATCTGTGGGGTCACACAGGGTCGGACATGACTGAAGTGACTTAGCAGCAGCAGCAGCAGCAGAACATAACAGGGAGAATTTAAATGAACTTATGTTTGGCTATGATTTTTAAATGCACCAATGATGTGATCTATAAGATAAAGAAGTGATAAGCTGAAATTCATTAAAATAAAAAACATTCTCTCCTATGTGAAGGAAATTGTCAAAATAGTGAAAAGACAAGCTACACACTTGAAAAAAATATTTGTAAAAGACATTTCTGATAAAGGACTATCATCCAAAATATACAAATAACTGTTTAAACTCAACAATAAGGAAATTATAATCCAATTTAAAAACTTGAAATGTCTAAATGAGTAAACCTCATTTACTGAGAGTTTTTATTGTAAATGAGTGTTGTATTTTGTCAAATGCTTTTTTAGCATCTCTTGATATGGTCCTTTGATTTTTTCCTTTATCTTATTAATGTGATGATTACATTGATTGATTATGAAATGTAGAATCAGTCTTGCATACCTGGTATAAATCCTGCTAGGGTATGCATATAATTATTTTATACATTATTGGATTTCATTTTTTTTAATGAAAAGATTTAAAAGTATCTCATCAGAGAATACATATATTATAGTAAGCATGTGACAAGATGTCCCATATCATGTTACTGAGGAAGTAAAAATTAAAATGAGATACCACTACACATCTATTAGAGTAGCCAAAATAGTAAGGCAAGACACACTGACTTTTTTCCATGGTACAAGAGATGTAGTCTTAAAATATTTTTTGAATTTGAACAGTTGAATAAATAAATTAGTTAGAAAACAGTATTATCAGAGAGAGGAAGTATTAATGGTGTAAGGGAGGGAATCTTTATCTAGTATGTAACAAAGTCAGTAGGTAATTTGTAATATTGACCAAACCATAGTAACTGGTACAATAATATTTCAAGATGTGGAAGTCATCAGCAATTGAATTGAAAGAAAATATTTTTAAAAGTTAACCATAAGGGAAGAGGAAATGAGATTGGGTTGCGGATAGAAACAGGAATATTTAGGCAGAAATTTATCACTCCTCATTACAAATAATTCTGTTATTTGATGCTTAGACAACTACCTGTGTAATGTACTACTTTAATCTTTTTTAAAAAGTGAATAAAACAGAAAATTACAAGAGGATAATGTATTGGAGGAAACATGGTGTGTGTGCCTTTTTTTTTTTTTTTTCGCATGTGTAATTTTTATTTTTTATTTATTTATTTTGTTTGTTTGTTTGTTTTCTTTTTTTTTGTTTTTTTTTGTAGATTTTTATTTTTT